>CAUJCB010000596.1:0-253453 GCA_963082715.1 Harpalus rubripes | reverse complement strand
TGGTTTATTTTTGCGATATATTTATAATATTTGTACTAAAATCTGCGCCTTTCTGAGTATTTCTAATTAAGATATTTCAACTTAAATACTGTGTGCGTTTTAGTGCAGTTTTTTGATTTTAAGTGCATCTATCTGTGCTACTTATTTATTGCATCTATAAACAAAATCCAGCAAGTCTCATATACCGAGAGGTCAGTGACTTACAGTTGACCAGTTATATTATCAACATTCAATACAAGTACAATCATCATTATGGTGTCAACGTGCGACAACTGCAAACTGAAGGTGAGCAGACAAGACAAATCAGTCACGTGCTTCGGCTGTCATTCATGCTACCACATCAGCTGTTTGAATATACCTCAAACCGAAAAAGATATTCTGCTGTCCTCTAAACTTTTAGTTTGGGTTTGCACACCTTGTAAAGATCAAAAAGATCAATCGGCATTTCGAACTCAATCCACATCTAGTTCAAATTATACTTTAGATGACATCATGGCGTCTGTAATAGAACTAAAAAAATCGGTTGAGTTTTGCTGCAATAAAATGGACGACTTCGATAATAAAATCAAATTGTGGACGGATAAAATTAATTTAATTGACCCACTTAAAAAAGAATGCGAAATGCTAAAACAAAAAGTTTTTGATCTGGAACAAAGATCCCGCTCCAATAACCTGGAGATTGTTGGTATTCCAGAAAAAAGTAATGAAAACTTAATTAATATCATATCTGATTTAAGTAACACCATACAGTGCCCTACAACTGAAAATGATTTGGACGCAATACATCGAGTTTCTCATTTTAATAACTCGAACAAACCTAAAAATATAATTGTCAGGTTCATTTCGCGGCTAAAGAGAGATAAATTTATAGCTCAGGCACGTCTAAAAAAAGACCTATTCACCACCGATATTAACTTTAAAGAAAAATCGCGAGTTTTTGTTAATGATCACTTGAGCCCTAATAATAAATTTTTATTAAAAAAACAAAAGAAAATGCTCGTGAAAAAGGTTTCAAATACTCGTGGGTTAAAAACTGCAAAATCTTTGTACGTAAAAACGGTAATAGTCCGATAATCATAATTAATACCGAAAAAGACCTAGGTAAATTAAATTAAATCAAAAATGTTAATATAATACAACATTAATCATATTATTTTTAAATATGATTAGTATATACTATCAAAATGTTCGCGGTTTAAAAACTAAATTAATAACGAAATCAGTGCAAACAACTACGATGTAATTTGCTTCAGTGAAACTTGGCTTAATGATTCTGTTAATGATAGTGAACTCTGTGACTTAAGCAAATACTCATTTTTAGGAGAGATCGTAAGGATCCTAACAAAAATCAAGGCGGCGGTGTTTTAATTTTAGTGTCCAACAAATACCATTCCCAATCGTATTCAGATTGGTGTTTGAGCGCTGAAGACATCTGGGTATCTGTGTCTAGTAGCAACCACCAGAAATTTTTTATATGCTGTGTTTACATTCCTCCCCAAAGTGACTCTAACATCTACAGCGACCATTTCAACAAGATAAATGACGTTTTCCTGCAACATGCTTCGGACAACGTACTAATAATGGGTGACTATAACCTGCCAGAATTACAGTGGTCAAAAACTCCCCCCTCGCCAGTTATCCTAAGAAGATCTGATACCCATTCCCTGTTAATAAACACTATTTCTATCTGCAATTTAAAACAGTACAATTACATTTGTAATCATCAAGGCACTATTTTAGATTTAATTTTTTGTACAATCGATCTAATCATATCACACTGTAACGAACCAATTAGTAAATTAGATCAATTTCATCCTGCTCTAGAAATCCATTTTAATCTATTAAATTTCAAACCCCTTGAAAATAATTATTTTGCACGGTACAACTACAATAAGTGTGATTATGAAAATATCATATATAAATTATCCGCTATTGATTGGGACACAAAATTAAGTCATGAAAATATTAATGATAATGTAAAAACATTTTACGATATTTTATACAGTCTTTTGGATACCTTCTGTCCTCTTCAATATCATAAAAACAGAAAATATTCAAAATGGTTCTCAAAATCTCTCATAAAAATAATAAATGAGAAAAATAAATTCCATAAAAAATGGAAAACTTACAATAATATTGATGATTACAATACGTTCTTGATACTTCGTAGAAGATATAAAGTTGTTTTATCCCAAGATTACAATAATTATATTAAATTCATTGAAAATAGCATGAAATCTAATATTAATTGTTTTTGGCAACACACAAAAAATTTCCGCAAAGATAACAACTTACCAAATTCAACGTTTTTAAACGATACTGTTGCTCTGTCGGGCGATAAAATAAGTAATCTTTTCGCTTCTTACTTCGAATCAGTGTACACAACTCACTGTAACATTAATAACACACAACATAATTCTTCGAACTTAAATATAGGCCATGTAGTAATACAGGAAAATGAAATATTACAACGTCTATGTACGCTAAATATTAAAAAGGGTTGTGAACCAGACGGCATACACCCTAGCTTTATCAGAACCTGTGCTTATTACCTATCGTACCCACTTTTACTACTTTTTAATAAATCACTTCAGGCAGGAGTATTTCCAGAAATATGGAAATTATCACACATCACACCCATTTTTAAATCTGGAGATAAGCGAAACATAGCTAACTATCGTCCAATTTCCATTTTGTCAACATTTGGAAAAAATTTCGAATATTTAATAGTTAATAAAATAAAACGAGATGTTAATACCATAATTATCCCCAAACAGACAGGGTTTTGTAACAAAAAGTCTGTCTTAAATAATTTACTCCCTTTTACTGAGTTTGTTAGCAAGTGTCTAGATGACAGAACACAGGTAGATGTTGTGTACACGGATTTTAGCAAAGCCTTCGACAGAGTTAATCACACTTTATTAATAACCAAACTAGCATCTTACGGTATTCACGGTACTCTTCTACGATGGATTGACTCGTATATTAAAAAACCGTTCTCAGTTGGTCTTTGTCAATGGTTACAAATCGCGTACGATAAATGTTCCTTCAGGTGTACCACAAGCATCACATTTAGGGCCGTTACTATTCAATCTTTATATAAATTCAATAGGTGACTGTTTCAATCATTGTGATTTTCTCTTGTACGCAGATGATTTAAAAATATTTAAAAGTATTACCTCTTTAACAGATTGTTACCTACTGCAGAACGAATTGTCAAACCTTGACAAATACTGCACTGAGAACGACTTAACCATAAACATTTCAAAATGTTCTGTCATAAGCTTCACTAGAAACAGGAATATTGTCTCATTTAATTATAAATTACATGATTTGGTCTTAAAGCGCAAAACCACCATTAGAGACCTTGGTTTTCTGTTTGATTCTAAATTACTTTTTATCGAACAGATTGATACCATTGTTCGCAGAGCTTATAAAATAATAGGATTTATTTACAGATATTGTAAACATTTTAATACACTATATTCGTTCTTACTATTATACAAGTCGCTAGTACTTCCTATTATTGAATATGCATCGCAAATATGGAACCCAGTTTACAATAAAAACATAAATAACTTAGAGTCTGTACAGAAAAAATTTGTAAATATATTAAAATTTAAATTCTCATTATACAATGAAAATTACAGTGATATCCTACAACAATTAAATCTTAAATCATTGGAACAACGTAGAACTGCAAACGACATGCTTCTATTACACAAAATTGTAAATAATTCTATTGATAATTTTTCTATTATTGATAATATAAATTTCCACGTTCCTCCGTCCAACACACGGAATAAAAATCTTTTACTTCTTTTATTAAATTATAAAAAAAAAAAACTCGCCTATCAATAGAATTATGTCATGTTATAATAAAAGTTTCCAACATTTAGATATTTTTAATTTATCGTTAAACCACTTTAAAAATGCATTACACAGTTATGATACTACATAACATTATCTTTGTTTTTTTTCTTTTTATACTTCTGGTCTATGTATTTGGTAAATGTCATATATTTATAGGTACTCATATTGTAGTTCTGTAAATATTTAATTGTACATAAGCGGAAGCCTATTATTGGGTAATCTGTTGGCTTCCCGTAAATAAATAAATAAATAAATCATTTTTAACTTAATTTATAATTCCCGCTTTTGATATAGGTTCGGTAACGTGTAGCAAAATCACGTGTCAAGTGAAGGTGATACGTTTTAATGAAAAAATATTTTGTCATATAAAATAGATCAAAATAGAAACGGTAAAGGTAGATGAATTAAGGACAGTAGCAGTCGAGGAAGTGTGGGCAAGACGGCGCATGTATCCTTTGAAAATATATTTACATTTAATGTCATTCTAACCTACAAATCTTAACTCAAAATTTATGTGAACAACCCAATACGAAGAAGAAAGAACGACATTTCTGTCTGAATAGTGCAAAAATAAGCAGACGATACAACCTACAACGACAGGCATCATAAACACAGCGGCAGAATTAACGCAGATAAATAAATAAAGGCAACCAGCATCACCCCAAAGCGAAGAGAGAAGCTTGCAGGGTAGGGGTATAAACACATCATTCAGAGAAAGAAGTAATAGCGGAATCAGAAAACGTAAAGAGGAAGAAGAAGACGAAAGGGCGTTTAAAAGGACCACACGAACGGGTAGGTCACCAGTCAAAACAGAAAACAAAGAAAATATGGAAACAATACTGAAAGGGATTGAAGCAGCACTTGCTAAGTTATCTAATAATTACGAAGACATGAGAAAGGACATAGAGCAAGGAAGAAAGGAGACGATTACAGGAAATAAAGAAATAAGAGAGGAAATGGAAGCGTCGTTTAAAAACATACTAAACAGCATAGACAAAATAAATGGAGAAGTAAAGGAACTAAAAACAAAGGAATTGAAGTGGGAAATAGAAAATCAGGAGATGTAAAAAAGACTCAAGGAACTGAAAAAGAAAGAGGAAATGCGGGAAAAGAGTAAAAAGGGGAATAACTTTGTAATCACTGGTTTAGAAATAAAAGGAACAAATGTAACTGAGGAGGTAAATTTATTTTTGAAAAATACGTTAAGAGTAGATACTCAGATAAACAGAACTCGTTACATAGAACAAGCGAAAAAGATCATTGTCGAAACGGGCAGTGAAAAAGAGAAAACAAAGATATTTGCAGCAAAAAATAGGTTAAGAGATCATAAAATATACATAGATCATGAAATGACATGGAAAGAAAGAACTATACAAAGATTGTTCAAAAAGCGATAGAGGCAAGACGTAACGGGAATACGGTTAAAATTTTCTTCAAGAAACTTAAGATAAATGAAAATATGTGGCACTGGGATGAAGACACGGACAGTATTATAAAATCAAAAAACTAAATGTTACAAAGAATAAGGTAAGCAAAAAATTAAAGTTGGGGTTCTGGAATGTACAGGGAGTTTTAAATAAGGAAAATGATTTTTGGGATTTTATACGAGATTTTGATGTCATTGGTATGACCGAAACTTGGATAGAAGAAAAGCAGTGGCATAAGTGTGAAAAGATACTTCCCAAAGAATACATATGGAAATGTACATATGCCACTAGAAGACACAAAAAGGACGTGCAATGGGTGGGATCATAACGGGTATACATTTAGGAATTGAAGAGATACCAAACGAAAATAAATATGAAGAACTAATTCAAGAAAGGAAAATAAAATTAGAAAATGAAATATTTAATGTAGTGACAATATACAACTACGTAAGAATGAAGGAAATAGGTAACGATCTGAATAAAAATATTAGTGACACAGAAGAACATAATCTAATAATAGGTGGCGATTTGAACGCCAGAACAGCAAATGAAGGTACACTATATAATAAATAGCAATGGAGAAGAAGGAAAAAGGCAGTCGAAAGACAAAATAAAAAACAAAGAAGGAAACGCTCCTCCGTATAACAGAAGAAAAAGGATGGAGTATACTCATTGGGAACTGGAAGGGGGATGAAGAGGGAGAATATACGTTCATTGGGCCAAATGGATCATCAGTCATTGATTACGAAATAGCGAATCAAGCAGCGGCAACGTACATAGGAAACTTCGAAATTGGTGAAAGAATAGAATCAGACCATCAGCCAATATGGATAACGATGAAAAAAGCAAGAACAGAAATAGCTACAAAGAAGAATAAAAAAGCATCATAATTTGGACAGAAAAAACGATAAAAAAATTTATAGAGAAAGTAGAACATGTGAAATTTGAAAAACATAATCTAGAAAGTGAAATAGATGAATTAATAGAGAAAATAAATGGCGCGTTAACAAAAAAGAGAATAACTATTCGGGAACAAAGCACAGGAAAGAAATGGTGGAATCATAAATGCAGAGAGAAGAAGAAGGAGGTAGCAAAAATGTTAAGAAGGTAGAGGTTAGAACTAGTAGAAAGGAGAGACTATCAAAATTCAAGAAATGAGTACAAAGTCTTATGTAAAGAACAAAAACAACTGAACCAAAGACAAGAGGAGAAGAAAATAAAACAAATACAAAAGGAAGCGGAAGTACGGAAATATATTCGACAAGAACAAGGGAATAACAGAACAAAAAATAGCAATCGGATAACGAACGAACAATGGAGAGCTCATTTTATGAAGCTGCTACAGGGAAGTAATAAAAAAATAATACGAACACCTACTGTAAGGATTGGAGATATAAATGTAAATATTTCGGAAGAAGACGTACAACAACAAATAAACAAATTAAAAAAGAAAACAGCACCTGGAGAAGACGGAATCACTAATGAAGTTTGGATATACGCGCTACACTTAGTACCAAAAATAACGAGCATTTTCAATAAACTGCTAGGCGGAGAAAATCTACCGAAAAGATGGACGCAAGGAATTATAACCCCAGTCCATAAACAAGGAAGCAAACAAGAAGTTAAAAATGATAGAGGAATTACTTTAATGAACACTTTATATAAACTATATGCGATGGTACTCAACGAAAAACTTTTAGTAGAAATAGACCAAAAAGGACTATTACCAGATACCCAAAATGGATTTCGAAAAGAAAGATCCGCAATTGACAACATATATATTTTAAATCAAGTTATAGAAAAGGAAATCAAGAAAGAAAAAGGAAAGTTATATGTTTTCTTCGCAGATTTTAAATCAGCATTTGATACAGTAGATAGGGACGTACTCTTCAATCATTTAAGTGAAAAAGGTTTAAATAAACAACTTATCTTGGCTCTGGAGAACATATATAAGAAAACAAGTAACTGTATAAAGATAGGAAATGAAGAAAGTAACAACTTTTGGACAAAAAAAGGTTTGAGACAATGATGCCCGCTCAGCCCTACACTATTTGCATTGTATATAGGAGACTTAGAGGAGTACTTTAAAAAGAGACAGACGGGAGGAACGGTAATGGGAAATGTTAAATTCTGGTCACTAGCATAAGCGGACGACATAGCACTATTAGCAAGAAATGGGGTAGAGATGAAATCTATGATGAAAGGACTACAGAAATACCTACAGAGAAAAATACTTCAATTAAACCCAGCGAAGTCAAAAATAATGATTTTTAAAAAGGGAGGAAGAGAGACGAAAGAACATTGGGAATGAAATGGAGAAAAAATCGAAAAAGTAAATGCTTTTAAATATTTGGGTTATTACTTTTAAAGAAATAACAGCGAGGAAGAATATATAAGGCAAAAAACTAAAAAAGCAGCGATTATAATGGCACAAGTATGGGGCATAGGAGAAAAAAATTTAAAGAAAGTTTTAAAACTAGAGTAATGATGTTTGACTCAATGGTAAAAAGCGTGATGTTCTACGGAGTAGAGATATGGGCCTGGAAAGAACAACATAAAATAGAAAACATGCACGAAAAGTACTTACGACGGATACTGGGTTTGGACATGCAAACACCGAAATACATTATACGGGAGGAGACAAAAAGAAACAAAATGAGAGTTGATGCGGGTAGAAGAGCAATGAGATACGAAGAAAAAATAAGGAGAAAGGATGACCAGTCAATCCTAGCGCAATGTTGGAGAGAACTAAGAAAAAAGGAGCGCAACAATCAAGAACCAACAAAGTGGCAAGAAAAGAGGCAAAGCTTTTACGAAAGAAATGGATACTCACCACGAGAAGTAGAAAGACTGAGACAAGAAGGAACTAATATAAACAAAGAATTAATTAACAGAGACGAAGTAAATCAAAAACAAGAGCAAGAGAGTAGAATAAAGAACTCAACATATAACCCTTTTTACAAACATATAAAAACATGTGATCTGCCAAAGTACATGAGCAGAGAGAGTCGAGCGGGGGCGATAAAAATAATAGCGCGCTTCAGATGCGGCAATGAAGAAAATGCGAACAAGAAATGGATGTCGAAAGAAAATAAATTATGTAGAATGTGTAAAAGGAAAGAAGAGACAATGTGGCATATAATGTACAAATGTGAGGAAGCAAAAAAAGAAAAAAGAAGAATGGATGTTATCCTACACGAGTCGGGGCAAGGAGAAGAATGGATGAGATTTATTTTAGCTAAGAGGGAAGAAAAAAAAGGAAAATGACATATAAATATTAATACACGTGATTATTTAGGTACTATTTTGGTAGATTCTAAGCCTTGGGCCAAGAATAATAAACAATATATATATATATATATATATATATATATATATATATATATATATATAATTCCCGCTTTTACCAAATGACACTATTTGTAGAGAGAAATTTCATAATCTGATCTATTTATAAACCGACAAACTTAAACATTGGTCACCTGCAATATTTGAAAAAGTGACATGCTTCTGGATGTAACCACAGTATAATTAATACCAAATTTTTATTTTAAGAAAACAAATTTAATTTTGCACTAACAATATTTGCCTGGACAACGTGCTATGCATTTATATGTACGTAAGAGTCCAGATTTAACCTAACACCAATGAAATCTTCGATATTATAATGATACGCTTCTATTAGACACCATCTTGGATGTCCTTTTGTTTGACCAAAATTTCTTATGTGCAAGTAGATTATGGGGATATTTTCATTTTCGATTAACTTTTACACTATCAGCACTAAAGAGATAAATGTTTCATGTAAAAAAACTTCATTTTATTGTCTATCCATTCTCTTTTCAATAGTATGTTCTTTTTTCTATAATGCTTTTTCTCTTTTCTCCTTTTTTTCCCTCATACTCCGCTGCAGTTATCCTTTGCGTTTTTGAAATATTTCTGACTTCGTTTTTTTTTTATTTATTTATTTAGTACTTTCTCATGTTCATAATCAAACCAACCATTGGCTTCGATTTTTTTCTTCATATCCCAGAATTTTTTTCTGATGCATGAGACTGAAGCTAGCAGCCGATTCGTAGCAGCCGATTCGTTAAGTAAAATACTTTGGACAACCCTGGTGCTATAATCCGTAGCTGTATATACTATAAGAATATACACTTAATATCAAATGTAATAAAGTCATATTTACGGGGGTTGTTGTGCATATATCTCTTAATATAGAGCACCGTCGAAACTTTCAAATTTCAGGGGATGAGGGTAACTTATAATACATATGTACTATAATCTATCAAGGGTAAAATGGAACGGATTAATCACCCTTAGAGCGGGTAATATGCATTGTAACTAAACCAAATTCGTAGAGTATATTTAGCATACATCCGTTATTATAGAGTAAGATTAAAAGTTTCGAATTTCAGGGGAAGAGGGTAACTTACAACACATTATATTATTTAATAAATGCAAGAGTAGAATTGAGAAGATTAATCACCCTTACAACCTGTAATATTAACTGTAACAACATCATATTCACAGGGTATATTTAGCATACATCCCTTATTATAGAGTAACATTAAAAGTTTCGAGTTTCAGGGGATGAGGGTAACTTATAACACATTATATTATTTAATAAGTGTAAGTGTAGAGAAAATTAACCACCCTTACAACCCGTAATATTAACTGTAACAAAACCATATTCACAGGGTATATTTAGCATACATCCTTTATTATAGAGTAACATTAAAAGTTTCGAATTTCAGAGGATGAGGATAACTTATAACACATTATATTATTTAATAAATGTAAGAGTAGAATTGAGAAGATTAACCACCCTTACAACCTGTAATATTAACAGTAACAAAACCCTATTAACAGAGTATATTTAGCATACATCCCTTATTATAGAGTAACATTAAAAGTTTCGAATTTCAGGAGATGAGGGTAACTTATAACACATTATATTATTTAATAAATTTAAGAGTTGAATTGAGAAAATTAACCACCCTTACAACCTGTAATATTAACTGTAACAAAACCTTATTAACAGGGTATGTTTAGCATACATTCCTTATTATCTTTAAGAGTTACAGATGTGATCAGAAACAACCCATTAAAGCGGGTAATATTAACTGTAACAAAACCATATTGACAGGGTATATTCAGCATTCATCTTTTAATATACATTAAATTAATTAATATATAATCAAGGAGGAGTAAAATTTACCGGATTAATCACGCTTAGAGCGTATAATTTTAACTGCAACGACAAAACTCTTAAATTTCAGGGGATGTAAGGTAGCTTATAGCACATTATATTATTTTATATATTCAAGGAGGAGTGAAATTTACCGGATTAATCATCCTTAGAGCGGGTAATATTAACTGTAACAAAACCATATTTACAGGATTTATTCTGCATATATCCCTACAGTCCCCTGAAACTCGAAACTTTTAATATTACTCTATAATAAGGGATGTATGCTAAATACACACTGTGAATATGGTTTTGTTACAGTTAATATTACAGGTTGTAAGGGTGGTTAATCTTCTCAATTCTACTCTTGCATTCATTAAATAATATAATGTGTTATAAGTTACTCTCATCCCCTGAAATTCGAAACTTTTAATGTTACTCTATAATAAGGGATGTATGCTAATTATACCCTGTGAATATGGTTTTGTTACAGTTAATATTACGGGTTGTAAGGGTGGTTAATTTTCTCTATTCTACTCTTCCATTTATTAAATAATATAATGTGTTATAAGTTACCCTCATCCCCTGAAATTCTAAACTTTTAATGTTACTCTATAATAAGGGATGTATGCTAAACATACCTTGCGAATATAATTTTGTTACAGTTAATATTACAGGTTGTAAGGGTGGTTAATCTTCTCAATTCTTGCATTTATTAAATAATATAATGTGATATAAGTTACCCTTATCCCCTGAAATTCGAAACTTTTAATGTTACTCTATAATAAGGGATGTATGCTAAATATACCCTGTGAATATGGTTTTGTTACAGTTAATATGACAGGTTGTAAGTGTTATAATCCTCTTAATTCTACTCTTGAATTTATTAAATAATATAATGTGTTGTAAGTTACCCTCATCCCCTGAAATTCGAAACTTTTAATGTTACTCTATAATAACGGATGTATACTAAATATACCCTGTGAATATGGTTTTGTTACAGTTAATATTACGGGTTGTAAGGGTGGTTAATTTTCTCTACACTTACATTTATTAAATAATATAATGTGTTATAAGTTACCCTCATCCCCTGAAACTCGAAACTTTTAATATTACTCTATAATAAGGGATGTATGCTAAATACACACTGTGAATATGGTTTTGTTACAGTTAATATTACAGGTTGTAAGGGTGGTTAATCTTCTCAATTCTACTCTTGCATTCATTAAATAATATAATGTGTTATAAGTTACTCTCATCCCCTGAAATTCGAAACTTTTAATGTTACTCTATAATAAGGGATGTATGCTAATTATACCCTGTGAATATGGTTTTGTTACAGTTAATATTACGGGTTGTAAGGGTGGTTAATTTTCTCTATTCTACTCTTCCATTTATTAAATAATATGTGTTATAAGTTACCCTCATCCCCTGAAATTCTAAACTTTTAATGTTACTCTATAATAAGGGATGTATGCTAAATATACCTTGTGAATATAATTTTGTTACAGTTAATATTACAGGTTGTAAGGGTGGTTAATCTTCTCAATTCTTGCATTTATTAAATAATATAATGTGTTATAAGTTACCCTTATCCCCTGAAATTCGAAACTTTTAATGTTACTCTATAATAAGGGATGTATGCTAAATATACCCTGTGAATATGGTTTTGTTACAGTTAATATGACAGGTTGTAAGGGTGGTTAATCTTCTCAATTCTTGCATTTATTAAATAATATAATGTGTTATAAGTTACCCTCATCCCCTGAAATTCGAAACTTTTAATGTTACTCTATAATAAGGGATGTATGCTAAATATACCCTACGAATTTGGTTTAGTTACAGTGCATATTACCCGCTCTAAGGGTGATTAATCCGTTCCATTTTACCCTTGATAGATTATAGTAAATATAATGTGTTATAAGTTACCCTCATCCCCTGAAATTTGAAAGTTTCGACGGTGCTCTATATTAAGAGATATATGCACAACAACCCCCGCAAATATGACTTTATTACATTTGATATTAAGTGTATAATCTTATGGTATATACAGCTACGGATTATAGCACCAGGGTTGTCCACAGTATTTTACTTAACGAATCGGCTGCTACGAATCGGCTGCTAGCTTCAGTCTCATAAACGAGTTCTGCTCCGTAACTCTAAAGAAATTAGAATATTTCTATTCTGGCTATTATTCAAAAAAAAAAGTTTTACTATTTAGAAACGGTTGTGTTCTATCGTTAATACGAGATAAAACAATGAAAATGGTGGTAAGATGACTGAAAGAAATAAATACTTCAAAATCGCAAAAGAACAAATGTAGCGGAGTATGAAGATAAAAGAAGGAAAAAGAAAATGCATTATAAGAAATAAAAACTATAAATTTCAAGAAAAATATTGCAAAATTTAAGATTTTTGATGTAAAACAATAACTCTTGTAGTATTGAAAAAATATCTAACGGTTTTATTTGAAACAATAAGTTTTCTATTACTGTTAGTTTATTATTTGAAACTGAAAATATCGACCAAAAAAATTTGACAAAAAAATTGTGGAAGATAATTCTTATGCTTTTTTAACAAAAAGAAACGTTCACATTAATTTTATATTGTAAAAAATTGTTTCTCGGATAAAGGACACCCCGATTATTTTCTTTATTATTGGAAATACAAGAAAATCATTCGAATAAAAGTTGTAGTAGATGAAGGGGGACATTCACTTATTGAAGAAAATAATTTTTTAACATAAAGTTATATTCTTTTAAAATGAGATGGTATATATATTTTTAGGCTCATTCGAAACTGTATTTTTTCTGAATTCAACCATGTAATCATTTTATATATTTACATTACAAAAATATTGAGAAAAATGTAATAGACCTTTTCAATTTAAAGAGATAGAAGATATATGCGCAATGGGGATCTGCGTATGGTAAGATAAAATGGCGGGAATCATGGATACGCTCTTGCCATGAGATCCATGGGCGTTTGTTTCTAAAAAAATTAATCGTAAAATGTGAGAAAAGTCTCACACAACTTTATAAAAATTTTCGAAAAAAGTTACAGAAGATTTATTGAAGCTAAAATGTCTAACGATGCAAATTTTCACGGAGAATACAGGTATTTTAAGGACTGGCATATTTTTGACATTTCATTTGACAGCCCAACTGGCAGTTGTTGGTGCCATTTCACTTACTATGGGAGCGTTTGGGCAAAGCTTATCGTAGATGGCAGCAACGGACTAGCGTACTACGCCCGGGAATATTTGAATTGGTATTATCAAAGTTGTAACTTTATACCATGTGAACTATTCAATATATATTGTGTATTTAGTTCATAAATAATATTAATTTGAATAAATATATTATTGTTGCATATTATTTTTTCAGTTTAATTAGTTTGTAACAGTTCATTTTGCACCTTCGTTCGTTTATGTACAAACTTTTGTTGTGAGGTTATTTAAAAATTTTGAGAATGTCGGATAAAGATAATTATAATTTGTGGAAATTAGAAACGCTCAAAACTGCATTAAGATGCCGTGGTGCGAATGTAAGAGGAAGAAAAAGTGCTTTAATTAAGAGGCAAGTCATTTTGCTTTGACTATGTAAGATGAAATTTAATTGATTTTTTTTTTGTTTTGTTTGTTTGTTTTGTACTTCGGGAAAAATATTATTGGGACTGCACCTCTTCTCAAAATTCTCCTCGTATTACGCATTCCTAAAAATTTAATTTACAAATAATTAACATAAACAAGTTTTAGATATTTATAAGCTTCACGAAAATCTTATCAGTATCATAACGTTCTGTGAGGAAATCTATTTTCTCGCAAACGATGGAAGTTTGTTTTACTTTTACAAACACACAGGAACGCATTTTTATATATGTACCTACCTAACCCTGTTACTTGTGTTGGCGCGAACTGTCAATTTTCTTAACAAATTCTGCAAATTTAGTTACACTTTATGCTGACGCGCTGTACTACGTGTACGTATTTCACTACATACTTCAGGAAAATACGCTTGTCCAGTGCTGCCATTAATTCGCACAATAGCCACCAAATACTCCCATTGGCAGTGCTAGAAAGAGATAGCCGTTAAATAGGGTACTATACCATAGTCAAATTTTAACTATCTTAAATAAAAAGACGAAAATATACATAAATTAATGAGTATTAGTGAAAAAAATTTGTTTCAATATTGATAAGGTCGCAAACTACAAGCGATTAAAGTTGATTACTAATTAGGTATGACGCGTTAGGTCCTAAGAATTTGATTGGTCGCCTGATTTTAAAAACGAGATTCGCGCGTCTGCTGCGGTCACCTTTAAAAGATTATGAACTGTCACGTTGTTGTATAACCTAACAAAGAATTTACAATTTTATGTTTCATGAATTTGTTTAATTATAATATCTACTAATATTAACAATAATAATGTATTTATAATTAAATCAATTTGCAATATGTATTAATTATATTAATAATAATATTAACTAATCAAAACAAACAAACACCAGCGCCATCCGCCGTCATACTTTGTGACTGTTTCAATGTTCTAAAATTTATTAAGAAAAAAATGCTAATTATTTATGTTATTTATGCTTAATAATAATTTCTTCGTAAATATAACGTATAAGTTTTTATATAAAAATATTTCAGCTATGCAAACATGAAAAACTCTGTTCTCTCTAGAACTAACACCAATGGAAGTACCAGCTACGTCACGCAAGAAATTTTTAACTTTAAAAATTCATATCTCGCTTCTTACGTAAAATTTTTAAGTCGCGTTTGCACTAAAATTCTTATTTCACCCTGGTCTTACAGAAAAAAAATTAAAGAAAAAATGGTATAGGACCCTATTGAAAAGGTCTACTGAAATTTAAATAAATTTTATTTTTATAGTTATTTTTCAGTAAGCAAATTGAACCTAAATTAAACGAAACATAAATATTTGTTTACATCTTTATAAATAGAAGAATAGGAATTATACATTTGCATTTACATTTTTGTAATGTAAGGATATAAAATGTATACATGGTTGAATTCAGAAAAAAATACTCTATCGAGTGAGCCTAAAAAATATAAACCATCCTATTTAGAAAAATAGAACTATGTTATAGTTTGAGAACCACTGGTTAAAAAATTATTTTCTTCAGTAAGTGAATGTCCCCCTTCATCTAAAATAACTTTTATTTGAATAATTTTCTTCTATTTCTAATAATGAAGAAAATAATCGGGGTATCCCGTATCCGTGAAACCACCTGGGCCCCTAATTCATTTTATCAACTTGATATGACAAACCTTGATAAACGCATCTTGCTATCCCCCTAGCGGATTTTGCAGGAAAGTACCATATGACGTCACGAATGACGTAAAGGTCTCGCTACGGTTAGCAAGGCCAGTCGATGCCTTGTTATCCTCATAACAAGTTGTTAAATATCTGAGTTTGATATTTCGGTTTTAGAACAATTTTAGGTTATTTATTGTGAAGATTTGCATTTTTATTTAATTTATATATATATATATATATATATATATATATATATATATATATATATATATAAAGTTGTGTTTTACTTTGTATTATTTATTTAATGATTATTTTAGTTTATATAGCTTTCTTTATATTTTTATTTTGAATCTATGTTTAAGTTTTTCTTTGCATTTTTATTTAATAATAAATTTTCTATTATTTTATACCAATGGTTACCAAATGTCCCTATGCCTTGTTATAGTTACAAATGCCTTATGACGTCATACATTCCATGGCGATAGCGACCCTAACATCTCGCTATGAATTAGAATACGGGCCCTGTATACTACGACGATTAATATTAATAATATTAATAATATTAAAAATATTAATAAACACTTGTGGTGTGCTGAATCTGCTGGACTTGGTAAATGTAAATAAATGTAATGTGTTTAAATTTACTGTATTTATACAAATGTGAAGGACAAGCTTCACGAGCTAACTCGAGGGGAAGTGTTAGATATATATTTGAAATTCCCGGCCGTTCGAGTACGCACGTCAAGCTTGTGCCGCCATCTAAGCGTACATATACTAATAGTAGTCGACTCTTCTTGTCGTTACCACAAAAACCGTCGTTGTGCACTTCTTGCTCAATCTCGCAGTATGTAACACGTGTGTGCATTCTCTGTTTTTGAGGTTATTTTTCTTTAGTTCATGTTTTACTTTTTACTATTGTAACTAGTGTGTGTAACAATATATTAACCTATATTTCGTCACCCACTGCATCGTATCTGTTGGAGTAACCCATCAACTTCCTTAACAGCGTTTTCATATATAACTCGAAATTGTCGGACAGTGAGGTAACACTTAATTAGTAAATAATAATTATGTGGTAGGTGCTCTTTTGTTTTGTAAAGAAAACCAATATGCCATACCCGGTCGAAAGCTTGACTGATGTCGAGAAATGCAGCAGAGCATACTTTTTTTTCTTGAATGTCTCCTTCAATCTGTTTCACTATTCTATGTACTTGTTCAGTAGTGGAGTGTTGTTCCCTGAACCCAAATTGGTGGGCAGAAATTAAATTATTTTCTTCGATTATTGGTTGTATTCTTTTAAGAATCAGTTTTTCTAATATTTTAGATAGAATTGGTAATAAAGATATAGGTCTATATGAAGAGGGTTCGTGTATTGGTTTGCCTGGTTTTGATATAAGGGTTATTTGAGAAATTTTCCAGTGCTTAGGAAAATATTGTAATCGTAGTACTGCGTTGTATATTTGAGTAATTGCCACAATGCCTTTCTTAGGCAGGTTTTTCAGAATCGTAGCAGATATAAGGTCATGCCCAGGAGCTTTTTTGTTGTTCAAATATTTTATTTCATTGCATACTTCTGATGGGGTACAGTGTTTAATTGGTGGTGAAAGTTGCAATGGAATGTCTAGAGATTTTATAATTTCTTCGTCACTAGCTTGGTTCGGGGTATGTGGTTGGAAGACACTAGATAGGTACTGTGCGAATGTTTCAGTATTTTGTATTATTGTTTTTTCTTATAGGTGGTATGTGTTGCTGTGTTCTTTTTAATTTTCTTGTGGCTTTCCACAGTGAGTAGTCGGAGTCAGCTTTTGACGTTAAACTGTTTTTCACTTCTGAAATAGCGCGATAGAGATTGTTTAGTAGTTTTATCTTGCAAGTACCTGGTTGTTTGCCATACTCTTCTGGCTTTTCTTTTTTCTTTGACAAGATCCCGGATGTGTTTGGGGTAGTTTTGAATATCTTCGTTTCTTTTATTTCTTGAGGTCGATTTCTAGGCTGCTTGCTGTATTCCGCTTGTTAATCCTTCAACAGCTTTGTCTACGTCATTTTCAGTTTTCAGAGGAATTTATAAGTTTATTTCCCAGTTTGTAGTTTTATTGGTTAAATAGGGTTTTTCTTGTTTTTGTATAATTGTTGTGCTAACTGTGATTAAGACTGGAGACAAAAAGCAACGTATTTGTTTTTTTTTGTCATATATCCATGGCTGCTTAGACAAAATGCTCATAAAAACTGTAACTTTATAATTAATTTTTACGTTTGTATGAGGAGATAAAATAATTGTTTCACATAATTTAAGTGCTGCATTTAAATCTCTATAACTTTTATTTGAAGTATTTTTGCATAAAATAATTAGGTAACGTTTGCGCAAAGAAAAATTGATTTCCCATGTTAAACTCCTATGTTTCACTTTTCGATTTACACCCTGTACATACGGGTGCAGCATCCTTGCTTTTAGGGCACTCTTTGGTTGAGTGGTAGTCTGGGCATTTTACACAACGATACGGTTTAGAGCAGTAAGTCTTCGTATGCCCATATTCTTGACACCTTTGACATTGTGGGATGTCTCTTTTTTTTCTTGGAGGTTCGATGACTATTTTTGTTCCTAAAAGATTTGTTAGTTTGTAAATGTCTTTGTTATTGACGTTGGGTTCCTGGTTTATAAAGAACATAGGCAGTGGTTGTTTTGTATGCCAGCTTTTTATATTAGTTACATTTCTAATTTCACATCCTTTTTCTTGCAAAGCTTCTTTGATTTCGTCGATGGGCATTTAATACGACTCTGTAAGCGCGATCTTCTTTCAGTTATGTATGAAATGCCACTTTGTTTTGGTTTAGCAGATGTATTAATTTTCTATACGCGTTAGAATTTATAGTATTGACTTTCACTTTGTCATTTGATAGAGTTTTGCACAGAAATTCATTAGAATTAAGCACAGTTTGGTTGCAGTTCAGCATATTTGAGAAGTTTATTACGTTTTGTATGAACACGGGAGGTGGTTTGAATTCTTTAGTTCCGCCATCATTTGTATTGTTTTGCAATGGGTCTTCATTATTTAATACGGAATATTTGTTTGCGGTATTTATATTCGCGTTGTGGCTACTAACTAATTTCTTAGCTTTTGGAGAGGAGTTGTTACTTACTTCGGTTCTGGTGCGCTTTACCGTTCTCTTGTTTTTTATAATTTGCCAGGAGCAGGGATGATCTTCTGAGCTGTTTCTATTTGATGAAGGTGACTCGACATTCATTGCTTGCACTTCCGATAGTCGTGAAGATGATTGCTGTGAAGCGTAAGATTGTGACACAAGATTTATTGGGGATTGTATGGTTGAGTAAGAAGAACTCATAATAAGAGATGTCATTGCCATAAATGGTAATCTGGAATAAGTTGTAATTGAAGTTGTTGTTATTGTAGTCACCATCTGAGTGGTGGAGAAACTCGTACCTCCACTCGATTCAGGCATTTTAACATTAAGGATTACGTCACTTCTTTAATTGAAGTAAATTAATTGGTGTTAATATAATTGTTGTTGTATAACACTATTATACTTCAGGAGAGTATTTACGTATTGTATTCGAAGAGAAGCAGACACGTCCGCTCTGTTCGGCTGCTAGCACTCAAATAAGAAATTCTTAACTTTAAAAATTCATATCTCGCTTATTTTATTACGTAAAATTTTTAAGTCGCGTTTGCATTAAAATTCTTATTTCATCCTGTTTTTACAGAAAAATTTTTAAAAAAAAACATGGTATAGTACCCTATTTCACATTTCTTAAAACGTTTCAGTTAAAACCAAGATCGTGGTACGAGCCAATATGTTTAGTGACTTAGGTATAGAATATAATGATCTGTAATTTTTATTTGAATATCGAATTTCTGACAGTTCAGGCGATATACATTTATTTATAATTTTGTTTGAATTCCATGGCTATCACTACAAATGAACAATATTTATAATATGTTAAATACAATCTATTTAGTTATTTAGGTGTAGAATTTAATTCTTTTCAACATTTATTTGAACCTTTTTGCCTAAAATTAAATGAGAAGTTTTGCGGAAGGAAAAACTGATTTCCCACGTTAAACGCCTATGGCCCGCTTCTTAATTAACACCCTGATATTTATGGGATGTCTGGATTTCGAAGGCTACCATTGGGATCTAGGAAACTAGAAGAGATACGACTTCGGTTAAATGGAACATGTGGTGCGCCTTTGGAGACCATCTCAAATGTACTATTGTTTTGACAAAAATTCTCATAGGTAACTAGAAAATGGCGGAAAACTGAATTAGGTCCATATTTTCATTTAGAAATTACTTCTAAACTATCAGTAATCGAGAAAAATGTTTCAAATAGATATTTTTATTATCTATCCAGTGGCGTACAAAAATAATTTTTCTATCGGGAAATTTTCAAGATATAACACAAACTTACATTTTGTTAAATGGAACCCATATTAGATATTTACTCTAAAAATATACTTTTTTCTGTTCCAATTGGTAAAAAAGTTAGTGTTTTAAATTTGTTTTATCCTTAAAATCTTAAAAAAAAATAAAAATAGTATATTATTTTACTTAAATAACTTATTTCATAACTACCTTGTTTCATAATTTAATTTTAACTCTATATTTTCAAATTCACGTAAGTAGATATATCAGGTATGATCTAAAAAATTATTTGAAACACAAAAACCTTTACACCAATCGAAAGAGTAAAATAAGCATTTTTTTAATGCAAAAATCAAATATGGGGATTCCATTTAAAAAACTAAGTTTGTGTTACATCTCAAAAAATTACCTATAAAAACATTATTTTCGTGCACCTCTGGAAAGGCAATAAAAATATCTAACTTTTTTATTTGAAACATTTTTCTCCATTACTGATAGTTTAACAGATGTAATTTCAAAATAAAAATATCGACCAGGGAACTCTCCCCTTCCTTGATGTTCTGGTTAATCATAAACCCAACGGACAGTTGGCACGCTGTTTATAGAAAACCCACCCACACTGATAGGTATCTCAATTTTAATTCTCACCACCATCCCTCACAGAAACTCTCAGTACTCAACGCTCTCGTACACCGTGCCATCAAAATCTCTGAACCTGATATCCTACAGCAGGAGCTTGACCACATCAGACATAGTTGAATCCAGAACAACTATGACGTAAAATTAATCAATAATGTAATTCATAGATAATTAAACCCTTTACCCAAAAAACCCGTGGATACCTCGTTCGAAACATTTGCATCTATCCCTTACATTAAAGGATTCTGAGATAAAATAGGTAGAATTCTTAATAAAAACAATATTAAGGTCTTTTTTAAACCTCCACAAAAAATCTCAGAAATACTCCCCCAAACTAAAGATAAACGCGAACCCTTGTCGTCACCCGGTGTTTATAGTATTCCTTGTTCTTGCGGCACAGTATACATAGGTGAAACAGGAAGGAGTGTTCACACTAGATTGTCAGAACGCTGTCTGCGTAATGGTATGATATTAACATCTGCGGTCGCAGAACACCAACACAACACAGGACATAACATCTTATTTGAAAATTCCTGCATTTTAGCTCCTGTCCCTGAGTTTTACAGACGTAAATACAGGGAAACTTTAGAAATATGGAAACATCCTAATAACATCAATCGGGATGATGGCTATTTCTTGAGCCACATGTGGAAACCGGTGATTCTCGGAACACGACACGCCCAATCTACCATTACTAACTCGATTCCCATTGGTCCTCATTAGCTTTTGCTCATCTACCGTATCTTTAGATTAGTATATAACTGTCTTCTCTGCCTTCCTTTCGTCACTTGGTTTATTTGGCCTCTAGCGTGGTTACCCGTCGGGTAACCTTGTAAACTGAGTCTCCCCCCCTTCTTGTTGCTTAAATTCGGCCTCTAGCGTGGTTGACACGTCGGGTAACCTTGTTTAAGATAGTACTATCTCCCTTGCTCCTGAAGATGCCCCATACGACTGCGGGCGAAACGTTGAGCTCTGACTCAAAATATGACACAGTCCATTCCCGGAAAACGAATATTTCTCATAACATTCATTAATTATAGTATGATAATTCCTCTATAAAATTTCGGAAGTAGTTCAACAGTATTATTTTCGGTTTTCGAGTAGTTGATAGCAACTTTTAATTTTCAAATGGAACACTATATATTTTTTCAAATTTGAAAAGTACATGAAATTTACTATCCAACTGTATAAAATAATCATATGTTGTATTATTAAAAAATAGATAGCGAATGATTATATTATTACATTTTTGTTAAATGTAGGAAGCCCTACATTTAATTAAATTAATTAATTAAATATTTAAATTGATGTACATTTACTTTCATCGATATTTAATTATTATATCTATTATTTCATGTCAAATAATATTAGAATATGTGTTACTAAAAAATTGTATTGCAATGCCTCCTACATTTAATAAAAATGTAATCTTTTAATCATTCGCCATTCTATTTTTTAATAATACAACATATGATTGTATTTATGTATTTTAAAAAATACATAGTGTTCCATTAGAAAATTAAAAGTTGCAATCAATTACTTGAAAACCGGAAGTAATAATAATGATCCATTTCCGAAAATTTAGTGAGGAGTTAATATACTATAATTTCAACTATACAGGCTGTCCGGATTTCGGAGGACACCATTCAGATCTCGGAAACTATAAGAGATACGACTTGGGTTAAATAAGACATGTGGTGCGCCTTTGGGGGGCCATCTCAGATGTCCTTTTGTTTTGACAAAAATTCTCATATGTTAGAAAATGGCGGAAAATTTGGTCGATATTTTCATTTTGGAATTCTTCTAAACTATCAGTAAACGAGGAAAGTGTTTCACATAAAATAGTTAGATATTTTTTATTACGTACGAAAATAATTTTTCTACCGGTAAATTTTCAAAATATAATACAAACTTACATTTTTTTTAAATGAAACCCATATTTATTTTTACTCCAAAAAAATACTTATTTTTTCTCTTTCGATAGGTATAAAGGTTGTGTTCAAAATTTATTTTTTGTCAGTAATTTCATTAGTTTTTTAAAATAATATTTTATTTTACTTAAATAACTAATTTCATAACTATCTTGTTTCATAATTTAATTTTAACTCTATATTTTCAAATTCATGTAAGTAGGGTATGATTTAAAAAATTCTATTCTATTTTACTTCTCTTTCGCACTTCCGAAAATATAGTGAGGAGTTAATATATTATAATTTCAACTATACAGGTGTCCGGATATCAAAGGCCACCATTTGGATCTCGGAAATTATAAGAGATACGACTTCGGTTAAGTGGTGCGCCTTTGGGGGGCCATTTTAGATGTGCTTTTGTTTGACAAAAATTCTCATAGAAATACTAGAAAATGGCGGAAAACTGAATTTGGTCGATATTTTCATTTTGAAATTACTTCTAAACTATCAGTAATGGAGGAAAATGTTTCAAATTAAATATTTTTACCTCTCGCTAAGAAAAGTATTGAATTCATGCTAAAAATCGCATATCCAGATTTTAGTGAATAAGCACGTTTTAAGGTCCCTAGAATCCGGTTATAACATTCTTCCGATGATGTAAATGTGTGTATGTGTATGTATGTGTGTGTGTATGTGTGTGTGTGCGCACGCGTATGCGTGTGCGTGCGTGTGTTGGATCCACGATTTCTCAAATACTTACGACATTTTTAACTACGGACTCCTCAATCTAACAATAATGGGAAGAATTGATTAAGTTTTGATAACAATTGGACAACCGGAAGTAGTAGTTACAAGAAAAAAATCATCTAAATATCATTTATCGAAAACTTATGTAAATACTTATATTAAAGAACGTCAAATTCTTTATTCCATAAATATAAATTCATTATTATATCTTCTATAGATTTAGAGATAAAGAAATGCGTATAAAAGAATTTGATGTAAACATTCTCAGATCAAACTACTTCAAGGCAAGAAATTCAAATGTTTGTAATTGACACATAAATGTCACTGTCAAAACTATTTGTATGCCACTGTCAAAAATATTTATACATCATTATGAAGATTGTGAAAATAAAAAAAAAGTCAACAACGCAAAAGAATATACGTAAAAAATAATAAAAAAGGTATTTGCGAAAAAATGACAAATATAAAGAAAAAGAAAAGGAAAGTAGAAAATGAAAATTTCAGAATATTGAATATAAAGAAAATGTATGTATTGTACATAATTTATATGAAAATATCCCACATATTTTGCAAATATATGTGAGAATTATTTTGTAGTGAGACATGAATATATGTATGTGTAATTAAAAATATTTTTCGTTTTATGCGTACAACCAGGTAAAATATCTGGCGAGAGGTAATGTGTTAGCCACATCAGATTTTTATATAAAAATTTACTTACCAGTAAATACTGAAACAGAATTTGCAAAAAAATAATTTTTTTTAAGTTTTGAGATATAGGTGATCTCATATGAGATCACTGGGAACATTCATGTTGTGCTAGTCTACAATTGCGCGCAGTGCAAACACGTGTTTTGATTATTAGTTATTAGTTTACTTCATTTTGTAAATGAGTTCACGTGTGCAAAAGGTTTTATGATATAGAAGCTTAGTGTAAATAGATTCGATTTTTCTCCAAGTGGTTGTAATGTTGTTTTCTTCCTTTGTTTCTCCTATTTCTTGTTCCGAAATACTTCTAGTGTGCCTGGAACATCAGCTACATTCACAATACCGAGTTCTCCAACGTTAGCTTCGTCTTCATCTGTTAATTCATCCGGTTCAGGTGGTAAAGTAACAATGTTCACTGGGGCATCGCACTCTAAATCTCTCCAAAATTCTTCATCATTGACAACAGCTTCTATTTCACAAAGCCTTTTACACACATGAACTCATTTTTGCAAACGAAATGAAGTAAACTAATAATCAAAGCACGTATCTGCACTGCGCGCAAATGTAGCTTTTTTATTTGAACCATTTTCCTCCATTACTGATAGTTTAGAAGTAATTTCAAAATGAAAATATCGACCAAATTCAGTTTTCCGCCATTTTCTAGTATTTCTATGAGAATTTTTGTCAAACAAAAGCACATCTAACATGGCCCCCCAAAGGCGCACCACATGTCCCACTTAACCGAAGTCGTACCTCTTATAGTTTCCGAGATCCCAATGGTGGCCTTTGATATCCGGACACCTGTATATTTGAAATTATAATATATTAACTCCTCACTAAATTTTCGGAAGTACGAAAGAGAGGTAAAATAGAAGTAATAATTTTTAGCTATTTACAGAGTGTCATGAGCAATAGCACAAAATTTTAAACAGTTGTATTGCTTCAGTTTGGCATATGACATCTGTCATAAAGTTATAATAATTATTGAACTCATTAATTTATTTATCCGTAAGCATCGATACATTTACCATCGCAGAAAATACTTTATGGAACAATATTAACAATTAAATATCAGTTAATAAACTTTTATCTGTCAAAGTCAAACAATACGACTATTTGAATTGTATGTTTTGTCTTGCAAGGCACTCTGTAAAAAGCTTAAAGACGGATATTTTATTTTACATTTATCTCATGACAAGAACCTATTATATCAATAAATTTAGGCTTAATTAATGCAGTATTTAATTCTGAAGATTTTTTGTATTTACAGTTTGATTTTAAAATTAATAGGGCAGAATTTACAGCTATATAAAAAAAGTATACACCCGGTATATAGGGTGTTAATTAAAAAGCGGGTCATAGGCGTTTAACATGGGATATCAGTTTTTCCTTGCACAAAACTTCCCAATTAATTTTACACAAAAATATTTCAAATAAAAGTTGTAGATAATTAAATTCTACGTCTAAATCAGATTTCATTTTTCACGTTTGTGAACCTGTAAAATCGAATTTGAAATTGTATAAATATTGCTAATTTATAGCGATAGCCATGAAATTGAAACAAAGTTACAAAGAAATGCGTATCGTTTAAACTGTCAGACATTCGGTTTTCAAATAAAAGTTACAGATAATTCAATTCTGCGCCAAAATCACTACACAGATATTATTTTTAAAATCTAACACTAAATAACTATAATTATTATTATTCTTTACATTTTGTAACCTATAAAATTAAATTTGACAGTTCAAACAATATGAATTTCTTTGCAATTTTGTTTCAATTCATGGCTATAGGTATAAATGAACAATATTAGTACAATTATAAATTCGATTTTACAGGTTAAAAAACGTGAAAAATTAAATCTGTCTAAAATTAATTGGTAACTTTTGCGCAAGAAAAAACAGATTTCCCATGTTAAACGCCTATGATCCGCTTTTTAATTAACAGCCTGTATATTAACTATAATACTTAATTCGTTTTACTTTATGGGATGTGCTTCTGTTTTGACAAAAGTTCTCATAGGTTACAGAAAACTGAATTTGGTCGATATTTTCATTTTGAAATTACTTCTTAACTAATAGTAATCGAGAAAAAAGTTTCATATAAAAAAGTTACATATTTTCATTGTCTATCCAATGGCGTACGAAAATAATTTTTCTATCGGTAAATTTTTGATATAATACAAACTTACTTTTTCTTAAATGAAAGCCATATTTGAATTTGCATCAAAAAAATTCTTATTTTTTGTGGTTCAGTTGGTGTAAGGGTTTTTGTGTTTAAAATATTTTTTTAAATCATACCTGATATACCTACTTACGTGAATTTGAAAATATAGTTAAAATTAAATTATGGTACCGGGTAGTTATGAAATAAGTTATTTAAGTAAAATAAAACACTATTTTAAAAAATACTAATGAAATTACTGAAATATAAGAAATATAAAGAAAAATATTAGATTTTGAGGGTAAAATAAATTTAAAACACAATAACACTTATACCAATCGAAAGAGTTAAATATAAGTATTTTTTTAGAATAAAAATTAAATATAGGTTCCATTTAAAAAAAACCTAAGTTTGTGTCATATCCAGAAAATTTACCGATAGAAAAATTATTTTCATACGCCACTGGGTAGACAATAAAAATATCTACCTGTTTTTTTATTTGAAATATTTTATCGATTACTGATACTTTAGAAGTAATTTCAAAATGATAATATCGACAAAATTCAGTTTTTCGCCATTTTCTAGCAACCTATGAGAAACTGGTCTCCTGTATATCAAAATTAAATGTTTACACTGATACCCACAGTTCAAATTTGAAACAACTACGATCATCAAATTTTTAAAGTTTCTTAAATTTTTTTAAATAGTTACTTTGTGTTTTTGCCATATATTTATTTTTAATACTTACATATTTACAATTAATTTATAAAGTTATATTTCTTTGATTAAAACAACTTCAATCATCAATGTATTCACTTTTATTTCCCTTATTTAAACTTTAATGAAGTGGCTGTAAACGGCCTTTTTGGGAAATTTTGTTTATTGAAATTTAAATTATATAGTTATTTGACCCCCCCCCCGTTCAGCGGTTTTATCTATGGGGGCATAATTACATTGTCAAATGTTTTTTACATTTCCTTGGTGTTTGAGATGCATTTGCACATAAAACATCTTATAAAGGGTTAAATTGACAATTCTTGAATTTGCCTCCAGCCTGGTTTATGAGGGATTAAAACTTGTGTCTTTTTAAGTAGTGTAAAATTAAGCAGAATTACAAAAGCATCCCAAACACCAAAGAAATGTAAATGACAATAAACTGCTGAAGATGAGGGTTTTGAACTCTCAAAACGTACGAAAAACCAAAAAATTTGAATTTCAATAAACAAAATTTCCCAAACAGGTCGTCTACAGCAACTTCATCAAAGTTATATCTGTTTCTGAAATAATAACAAATGTCAACATTTAATGATCACTGTTATTTTTTTAAATTTGTGTAAAAACTACCACACTTTTAAAAAGACCAATAGACAAGAAGTATACATTTTTGTTTTACATAATTTTTTGTCAAATTAATAATATAAAGTTATTTGTTGCAATTAAAATCAGTTACACACGCTTAGGCACATAATATATGAAAAATTTGTATAATACACATTAGACTTACTTGAACACCACCTGAAGGCTGATGAATCATGATTCGAGCATTAGGTAACGAATGACGCATACCAGGGGCGCCTGAAGCCAGCAACAACGATGCCATACTACAAGCCTGTCCCACACACCTATCAAATTATTCTATTACTTTTAGACAGATCATATTAAATAAATAAAACTAATTACCAAGTAGCAATTGGAGGAAGAATGTATTGCATAGTGTCATAAATAGCCAATCCAGCAGTAACACTACCACCAGGAGAGTTTATATACATATGAATTGGTTTATTACTTGATTCTGACTGCAAAAATAACAACTGTGCAATAATAAGTGAACTAAGAGAGTCGTGTATTGGACCCATCAAACAAATAATACGTTCTTTAAGCAATCTGGAATATATGTCATATGATCTTTCACCCCGGCCTGTAGACTCAATAACAATAGGAATTAAACCTATATTTCGTTTTGTTATCGCTAATAATTTATTAGATGTTAAAATTTTAGTAGCCTGTAAATGTCAAAATCAAAATTGGTATAATACTTTTCGTATATACACATAACCTTACTCTTTGATATTTGAAAACTATTTTTAATAACATATTGTATTGCGCGACTAGTATCCTATTTATTGCGTAGAACACTAAAATTTATTTAATATTTTATTATATGCAATATATATCAACGCACAGTCAAGGAAAATAAATGTAAATTTGACAATGACCATCAATCATCAGACAGAGACGTTACAACCAACGTAGGTCAAGAACGTCAAGAATATATAATTTCGGGAGAGCCACTTCCAAGAGATGGCAGCACTAAAGACGGACTTATAGGGAAAACGTTGAATTTTACACTTGTAGTCATTGTAGTTTGATGCTTTTCTTTTCTTTAAATATGTCTTGTGAAATAGAAATTGTTTGCCCATTTAACCGTCTTATATATACAGGGTGCAACAACTAAACGAGCTACCTCCAATAATTTCTATATTATTAAAGATACAATAAAATACTATAAGGCAATCTTATAGAAGACCAAGGGGGACATCCGAATATAGAAGAAAATATTTTTTAAACCAGTGGTTCTCAAGTTACAATACAAAGTTATATTTTTTTTAATGGAATGATATATATTTTTTAGTTATATTTAATAGAGTATTTTTTTCTGAATTTAACCATGTAATCATTTTATATCCTAACATAACAAAAATGTTGAGAAAAAATCAATTAAATTTTAAATAAATTTTATTTTTATAGCTATTTTTCAGTAGGGTATGTATGAAAAACAATGACTGCTATTTGTTAATTTGAATTATTTACGACGGAAATCAATCGGATGTCTCCCTTGGTCTTCTATAAGATTGCCTTATAGTATTTTATTGTATCTTTAATAATATAGAAATTATTACAGGTAGCTCGTTTAGCTGTTACACCCTGAAAATTTAAATTTAAATACAACGTATACTATTTTGTTTATAAATTTGGCTTGCATTTTTTGTTTTCTTTCCGACCATAGCAAATTTATTAGTATTAACTATGAAGCGCCGTTTGGGTCATAATTAAATGTGGGAAATATTTATTTTTGCATCGTGAGAAATATATTTAATATTAATATTAATATTAATATTAATACTATTATTATTATTCTTGTTATTGTTATTATTATTGTTATTATTATTATTATTATTATTATTATTATTATTATTATTAATATTAATATTAATATTAATATTAATATTAATATTAATATTAATATTAATATTAATATTAATATTAATATTAATATTAATATTAATATTAATATTAATATTAATATTAATATTATTAATATTAATATTAATATTAATATTAATATTAATATTAATATTAATATTAATATTAATATTAATATTAATATTAATATTAATATTAATATTAATATTAATATTAATATTAATATTAATTACTTAATTAATATTAATATTAATATTAATATTAATATATTAATAATATTAATATTAATATTAATATTAATATTAATATTAATATTAATATATAACAATAATAATAATAATAATAACAATAATAATAACAATAACAAGAATAATAATAATAATAGTAATAATAATAATAATAATATTAATATTATTATTATTATTATTACTATTACTATTACTGTTACTGTTACTGTTATTGTTATTGTTAGTAACCGGTTGTGTTTACAGAATGCGGTTACTAAAAGCTGGTAACTTTTCTGCAACCACACTAACCGCGCTAGATCGGCGGTTGTGGTGCGGTTACATTTACAATGAACTTTTAACTATTTTAAGTTTGTCACAATGGGGCTAGCTGTTAGCTGGTCAGTTTTCTAGTCCGATGTCGGTAACATTATATTGTAACCGCGGTTAAACCGTAACCATTTTCAGTGGTTACCGTGGTTTAATATCAGAATACACTATAAATAATTCAAGTTGACAGTTAGCAGTTTTGTTTTTCATACATAGCCTACTGAAAAATAACTATAAAAATAAAAGTTATTTAAATTTCAATTGCGTTTTTCTCAATATTTTTATAATGTAAGGATATAAAATGTCTACATGGTTGAATTCAGAGAAAAATACTCTATCGAATGGGTCTAAAAAATCTATATCATCCCATTTAAAAAAATATAACTTAAAATATATAAAGTGATGTTCATGTTTTGTTGAAATTTTTAATATGCAAGTCTTCTACATTTTTATATATAAAATATTTATTATTGACAATGTTTGATTTCATAAATTTAAATTATTTATTTAATGCATGTAAAATACGAAATACGAATACATAATATACGATTTATTTGAAAACATGGTTTATTAAACAAAAACATATTGGAGTTTTAAGCTAGTCTCGAATATCCACCCCTCAATAATTTTATTTTGATGGTTATATACGAGTACATGCAAAACGATGAAATGATGAAAAATATTAAATTCCACAAAAATTAGAACGGAAAACAAAATTTATAGTGATTCTGGCATTTTTTTTAAAAAAAAGTATGGTTAAATTCCTATAAAATGAATTTACTTAACATTACAATATTTTTGAAAATTTGCGAGCGAAAATATCACATTTTTCACAAATACAGCCTAAAAAACTAATAATCATTTTATCGCGAAATGCATGTGACCACTCGAAAAGATATCTATTTACATTACATAATTCGAATATCATCAAATTGAGTTCTGTGCGTTAGGTTACCGTAAAACTAAAGTATTTTTTGAAAATTTACAAGGGAAGAAGTCATAATTTTCACAAATACAGCGTTTATAATAGACTCGTAAAGTGATGACGTCAAAATCGAGCGGGAATTACAAAAATTGAACGTAGGCTTCCGGTTTCTTAACTGAATTTTGAAAGAGTTGTGAACGAACCGTACTAGCGCCAAATTTAAAGTAAGTTGTAAGGATATTCTATATCTTGTCATTAGAGAGCAATCTTGCTTATGATTTGAATTATGACCGCTAGGCCGCCACAAAACATATGGCATAGATTCATTTGTCCATTTAATTTAGAGAATACTATTAAATTATTAATAATACACTCGTGGCCAAAAAAAAACCGGACACCAAAAAAAAAATCTTTTTCGACCTCTAATAAAGTAAATATGGGTTTATTTATATATTTTTTGTTGTGCAATGATCTATTGATATCTATAATAAGATTAGAAAATAAAAACAGTGTAGGGAACACAATATTTATTAAAATAAAATTTAAAAACCTAGAAATGAACAAAAAAATTTGTGCTTATTTAAAATGTTTGAAGCAATGTTATTACTTTATTAGGAATATTAATAATGTGTGTTGCCTCCCCGGACTCTAATAACTTCTAACATACGGCGTGGTAAACTTTCTAAACAATTGACGATCTCTTCTTGGCGAATGTTATCCTATTCTTCCTGAAGAGCTATTCTTAGCTGGTCAATCGTTTCTGGTATTGGTTGCCGGCGCCGAACACGTCTCCCTAACATATCCCAGATGTTTTCAATCGGAATTAAATCAGGGCTACGTGCTGGCCACCATAGTCGCCGAATGTCGACTTCGTTTAAATATTGGACGACTATCTGTGTAACGTGTGGACGCGCGTTATCATGCATTAAAAGAAAGTTTTCGCCAACAAATGGAGCAAATGGTAACACATGATCCATTAAACATTCGGTTATATACCGATCAGCCGTCAAAGCACCATTTTCCACCAGAACCAGCTCTGTATGTACAGTCAAAGAAATCCCAGCCCATACCATTATACTGCCACCACCAAATGGTGTTCTTGGGGATATGCAGCTTTCTAAAAATCGTTCGCCTGGCCTTCTACACACGTGTTCTCGTCCACCTGGTGATCGTAGACAGAAATGGGATACATCAGTGAACAAAACGGAGCTCCATTATTCCATTGTCCAATCCCTATGTTCACGCGCAAAACGTAGACGCTCTCTACGATGTGCTGCGAGCAAAGCTGGGCAAGCAGCAGGCCTCCTGGAGCTCAAACCGTTTTCCCGCAACCTTCGGCAAACGGTTCGTGCAGAAATATCAGTTCCATAAGCATCAGCCATTACACTAGAAACAATAGTTGATGGTATACCTCGATCGCGTAGTACACATAAAGTTAATAAACGATCTTCTCGGGGGTTTGTGATGCGTGATCTTCCTGATCCCAGTCTTCTGGTGTACTGTCCAGTTCGACGTTAACGTTGGATTGCATCTTGGACAGTTACTTTTTGGTACATTCAAAGCTTCGGCGATATAACGTATACTACGACCATCTCTATTTAAAGCTACTGCTTGAGCAATAATTTCAGGTCGCATTTTAGAAAAAATATCACAATCAGCAATACGAGATCTGACAATACAATAAACAACATGCTAAGAGTCACTAAACAACGGGAATTGATCCATTTGTTAGAAATATTGATTTTTTTATTTTCAACATTTTTGCCCGAATTTACTTTTTTTCCATATTTCTTTATAAATAAAATGATTGTTACATATTTTTCAATTTTTAATCTTACATTAGATATCACTGCTTCATTCCATAACAAAAAAATCATAAATAAACCCATATTTATTACATTACAAGTCAATACAATTTATTTTTTTTGGTGTCCGGTTTTTTTTGGCCACGAGTGTATTATAATAATATAAAATGAAACATTTTTTTTTTATTTTGAGACCTGAAATTTGAGGCCCCCTCGATTTAAGAGGCCCCAAGCGCACGCTTCCTGCGCCTGTGCTGAAATCCGCAACTGGTTTGAAAACCAGTGGTTATTTTTTTTTCTTCTATATGTAAATATCCCCTTTCATCTACTACAACTTTTATTTGCATAATTTTCTTGTATTTCCAATAATAAAGAAAGTAATCGGGGTGTCCAGTATACAAGAAACAACTTGTATATATGTTTTAGGTGTTAGTTGTCTAATTTATTTTTTGTTTATTTATTTATCAACATTGCTGTGCGAACCATTTTCATTTATCAGTTCCCTTTACCATGTGCGTGTGCACGTGTCAAAAGACATGTTTGTAAATGTTGTGAATTTTACACAAATCTCAACTAATGTGAGTATTTAAAATCAAATTTTTTTCACAACATATTGTACGTATTCATTATTGTATTACCGTGTCCTCTTCCCATTTATTCACTAATTTCTTATAAAATTCTTTTAATTTAGAGATATTCTTTAGTTCGAGTTCCGATTGATCTATTGATCTTACTTCAATATATATTTCTAATAAGTTCTTCATCGAGGTACAACTTATTGTAGCTTATAATTGGTAGCAGTAGCAACAGTTTCGGTAATTTTACAAGACTAGTGCCATTTTTGAAATGCAATGTTGTTCCAAAATTCCTTATTTTATTTTATATAGTCGTAAATTAACAGACTAGAGGCGGTAGTGTTTCCACTCCGGTCGGTTTTGTGGGTAGTTCCTATTAGTGTAAAAACTTTTCGATTTATATAAGAAATATCAATATTCTATAAGTTGAAGGCTCTAATCGTTATACTCACTATTAAGTTAAATCTTACAAATGAAACATTTATCTTAGGATTTCCGCGACGGAGATTAAATAATTGTTGAGACAGATTTGTTGGCAAATACATAGTTTGATGACTAACAGATTAACTTCGTCGTTTGTATGTTAGTGATATATCTGATTTAGAAAAATATTTTCTTCTCTAATTGGATGACCCCCATTGGTCTTCTATAAGATTGTCTCATAGGATTTTATTGTATCTTTAATAATAGTGTTTTTTGGTCTGTGGAGGTAACTCATTCATCTGTTATATCCTGATAATTCTGTATACATATACCGGGTGGCGCTCGAAACCCGCTATATAACATAGGCATTTAACATGGGAAATTAAAATATTTCGAATATTTGCTTCTCATTAAAATTGATTGTTATAAAACTTCGTACACATGTTCGTGAACACCTATTACATAATTTAAAAAATTGTTTAAAATTAATAAGGAATAAATACAGAAAATTGATAATTTTTTTTGTGAAATTTTAAATACATATCAATTTTAACTCTACCAATTTTATCTGACTATATTAAATAAATATAAAGAAAAAAAATAATAAAAAAAAATAGAACCTACTATTTTTCACAGAATCAAAAGCGTTACCATCATCATGTTATGATACTCTGCTGTCAAACTTTCTTTTATGGGTAATAACAATTTTACTTTAAATTTGCTCTAATATTTTTAAATTTTCTTTAATTATTATTTATTAATTTTGTACAATTAATTATTAAAATCATGTAATAGGTGTGCACGAACATGTGTACACAGATCTCGTAACTATAGCATACACATATACTCAACGATCTATAAGTAAAGTTACTTATAGCTCGTTGACGTATACTATTGTTATCAACTATGAATATCTCGGAGTGTTTTATTTGTGTGTATATGTGAGTATGCGAGTGTGTGCCTGTGTGTGTGTATGCATGTGTGTGTGTGTGTGTGTGTGTGTATGTGTTGTGCATAAATAAATAAATATATCATCACGGCTTATTACTTATTGCTGGGTGTGCCAATCTGCTTTGTACGCAGATATCGGTAATGATGAAATATTTGCACCGCGCGGGCGCTTACCAGGCGTCAACTCACGGGCACTCATTGCTGGCGTGGAGAGTGCACCACAGGGGTCAATTTTGTGCCATTTAAAATTCGAAAAATATTTGGCGTCGGTCGGGAACGAACCCGGTTTCCAGATTCGCGACCTGGCACTCAGGTACGCGGCCAAGAGACCCCGACCCCATGTGTATGAGCGTGTATGTATGTGTATGTGCGTATGTATATGTGTGTGTATGTGTAAAAAATGAGTTTAAATTAAAACGAAACATAAATATTTGTTCATAACTTTATAAATAGTGTTCTATTTAATTTTCATTCTAAATAATTCAAATTGACAAATAGCAGTTTTTGTTTTTTATACACAGCCTAGCCTACTGAAAAATAACTATAAAAATTTATTTTAACTTTAATTGAATTTTTCTCAATATTTTTGTTATGTAAGGGTATAAAAAGATTATATAGTTGAATTCAGAATAAAATACTCTATCGAATGAGACTAAAAAATATATACAATCTCTTTAAAAAAATATTTTGTGTTGTAACTTGAGAGCCACTGGTTTAAAAAAATATTTTCTTCTCTAATCGGATGTCCTCTTGATCTTCTAAGATTATATTATAGTATTTTATTGTATCTATTAATATGGAAATTATTTGAGGTAGCTCGTTTAGCTGTTATATATATATATATATATATATATATATATATATATATATATATATATATATATATATATATATATATATATATATATATAACCATTTACCAGGACATATGGTAATAGAAATATCACTAACATATAAATGACAAAGTTAATCTGTTAGTCATCAAACTATTTATTTGCCAACAAATCTCTCTCAACATTTAGCTAATCTCCGTCGCGGAAATTTATCCTACGTTAAATGTTTCATTCATAAGATTTAACTGAATAGTGAGTATAACGATTAGGGCTTTCAACTTATAGAATATTTTATTTTATTTTATTTTTAAGTACATCTACCCAACAGACTTAGTCTAAAATAGGGCAGGAATATAAATATAATAAACAAAATTAACTGTAACATAGTATGCAAAAATACATAGTACAAAATACAAAATATAGTAAACAAGACAATACTGTAAGTGAAATGGTAAATAATGTAGCATTATACAATAGTTAGCTGTATGAAGTATTAACTGTAAGTGCATTAGCAAAGAAAGTAAGTATAAGTTGCAAATGTCTATAAGAAAATATCTATATTTAACTCGGCGTTATCAAAGTAAGTGCACATTCGATGAAGTGGTGATTTAAAGAAAAGGTTAGTGCGAGCAGAAGGCAAATAAAATAAACGATGGTTTCTATTAAATTTGGAAGGAATATGGAAGTTTAGACAAGAAAGTGAATTCGGATCATCAATATGCCCAGAAATAAGATTTCGTAAATGATTTAAAGAACATGAAATTCGTCTTTCCTCAAGCGACTGACAATGAAATATTTCACAAAGAGTTGCGTATGGTAAGTGTTGTGGTGGATAGGAGGACATGATTTTATAGTAAATATATTTTAAGAATTTTCTTTGAATTGAATCGATTATTTTACTTTGATTTTGATATATAGGATTCCATACAACAGAACTGTATTCTAGCTTGGATCTAATAAATGAGTAATAAAGTGTAAATATTGCGGCTATATTTGTAAAAGATTTTGTATTACGAATAATGAATCCAAGCATTTTATAACTGGCTGACGCAATATCTTCGACATGATAAATAAAACTTAGGTCCTTGTCAAATATAACACCGAGATCTTTAATTTGATTACAATGTGAGAGGGAGGAATTGTTTAACGAGTAATTGAAAGAAATCGGTTCCTGTTTTCTAGTGAAAGATAAAACCTTACATTTTGAGATATTTAGTTCTAGATTATTTTCATTACACCATAAATTGATTTTATTGAGATCAGACTGGAGTAGGGTACAATCATTTATGTTTGTTATTGTTCGGAAAATTTTAAGGTAATCTGCAAATAATAATCGTTCACTACTAATGACTCCGTTAATATCATCTATAAATAAAAGAAATAAAAGAGGGCCGAGGTTAGAACCTTGCGGAACACCAGAGATTGCATAAAACGGTGGAGATTGAGAATTTTGGTAAGAGACGAAGAGTTGACGTGCTTCTAGATAAGATGAAAGTAAAGAAATTAAAGCGATAGATAACCCGAAAGTATGTAACTTCTAAATGAGTATGTTATGGTCTATTTTGTCGAAGGCTTTCGAGAAATCAGTGTAAATAGTATCTATTTGACCTTTTTTATCTAGTATAGAGGAGATATAGTGTGTAAAATAAGAGAGATTCGTTGACGTAGACCTCTTACGCATGAAGCCATGTTGCGAGAAAGAAAGCATGTTATGGATATTAGGATAAATTGAATTATAAATAATACTTTCGTAAATTTTACTAAGATTCGATAAAATAGTAATCGGTCTATAATTTTTAATGTTATTTTTGTCTCCTGATTTGAATATTGGAATAATTCTTCCTAGTTTCCAAGACGTGGGAAATTTACAAGTAGTAATAGATAAATTAAGTATAACGTATAAAGCATTTGTGAATGAATAATAACAATCTTTAATTATAAAGTTAGGAATTAAATCGGGACCGTGAGATAAATTATTTTTTAATTTTTTGATAACTGTTTCGATATCTTTCTTTGTTACATGAATACAAGAAATTACGTTATTAGATACTGATTGGATGGTTGATACAGATTTACTACTGGGTGGTATGTATACGCTTTGAAAATAATTTGAAAATTCATGTGCAACCTTATCACAAGTTTCAATAGTTCTATTATTGTAAGTCATGGTATTCGGATAACAATTGCAATGTCTTTTAGTGTTTATAAAATTCCAAAATTGTTTCGGATTAGATATAATAGAGGTTTCACAAGATTTTATGTAATTAGAGTATGATATTTTTATACTAGTTTTAATTTTGCTTCTAAAATAATTGAATTTTTCATAATAAAATATATTATTTGGAAACCTTTTACGCATTTTAAAATAATGATTTTTCCTCTTTATATCGCCAATAGTTTGTTTCGTAAACCAGACGGGATAGTGTAATTTAGTACTAGTTTGTTGTGGTACACATTCATCGAATATACTGTACAAAACTGAATAAAAATAAGACAGAGCGGAATCAACGTCAGAGAAATTTTCAAGTGCACTCCAGTTAACATTTCCTATTAACTCATATAATTTAGGATAATTCGCTTTCTTGAAATTATACTTTTTGGAAACCGATGTAGGAATTTCGTAGTTGAAACCAGACTGGTTAATATCAAGTGAAATGTTTAGCGTGGGATGGTGAGAGTACTCCTTATCAAAAATTGAATTATCCTTAATTACAGTACAGGTATTATTAGAAATTACTAGATCTAGTAAGCGGTTTTCAGTGTTCTTAATATTATTAAATTGTATTAATTCAAAATAATTTTAAAAAAATTTAAATAGTTTTACTACCGTTGAATTCGGATTTGTTACTAGAGCAGGTATATTAAAATCTCCCAGTATAACAAAGTTACTGCAATATAAAAAAGGAAGTGACTCAAAAAATTCAAAAATATTTCCATAAGAATCCGAGTTCAAAGCAGGAGGTATATAAATATTGAATATATAAATAGAATTTTGATCAACAACAATTTTTGTACAAATAATATCTACATTAACAGGTAATAAACTTATATAATTATCTAACGGAACATGGTACGAGTTGTATTTATTAGAAATTAGGGTAGCAACACCGCCACCACGAGAAACACCACATGCAGAAAAATTGCGATCATTTCTATAAACAGAAAATGAATTGTCACTCAGTTCGGAATTTAGAACACTCTCGGTTAACCAGGTTTCTGTGAAACACAGGATGTCAAAATTTAGAGCACTGATAGTAGAGTATAATAACTGTAATTTGTTATTTAAACCTTGAGTGTTTTGATAATATAAATTAAGGGAATTGGTAGAGCTATTAACTGAATGTTTTTTTAGTTTTTTGCACTGATAATTTTAGGGGTACCAGAATAAAACTTCAGCAAGATGTCTTCTCCTTTGGCTTTACGATTACGAAACCCGGCTTTCACGTTTTTTAAGTGGCGTTGCTGAATCGGGGTTCTGTCCTGATTTATATAAATATTATTTAATTCAGGAAATGTGCGAACTTTGGTTGCTTGTTTGAGGATATGAGCAGAATCATTGTTGTTATTAAACGTGATCTTCAATAGACGGGGTTTAGAGTTAGAATCGGAGGAGCGTTTGCCTAATCTAAATATTTTACTGGAATCAAGTGATATGTTTGGAGCAATTTTTCCCAAAATTTTGGTAACTTGAGTTTTGTCATCAGTTTGATCAGATTCGGAGACACCACTGATAATTATATTATTCTCTCGCTTTCGTCTTTCGTTTAGTTCTTCTACGACAGATTCAACAATGCAATCTGGTTCTTTATTAATAATATTATGCGAGCTGAGTTTTTCATTAATATTTTTGATTTCTGCTTGAAGGTTATTAATTAGATCTTTAAGAGCAGTAAAAGTATCACTTGATGTAAAACAAATTTTACAAAATATTTTTACTGATCTAAATATTGATATTTCTTATATAAATCGAAAAGTTTTTTCACTAATAGGAACTACCCGCAAAACCAACCTGGAGTGGAAACATTACCACCTCTAGTCTATTAATTTACGACTTTATAAAATAAAATAAATTGTATTTCACAAATGACACTAGTCTTGTAAAATTACCGAAACTGTTGCTACTGCTATGAATTATAAGTTACAATAAGAAGTTGTACATCGTCAATAAGAAGAACATATTAGAAATATATATATATATATATATATATATATATATATATATATATATATATATATATATATATATATATATATATATATATATATATATATATATATAAAGTAAGATCAATGGAACAATCAGAATTCGAACTAAAGAATATCTCTAAATTAAAGGAATTTTAACAACTTAAAAGATCTAAAGAAATTAGTGAATAAATGGGAAGAAGTATATAAAGCAATAAAAGCTCTCAAGGAGAGAACTTTATTAGAAAAACAAATTATGATTTATTAACTGAAATTTCTTCATTAAAATGTTAATAATAGAACACATACATGCATTTGAAATATTTCTTTTGCCTTGTATCAAGTCAGTAAAAAACTGTAAATATAATTTTAAAGAATAAAAGCAATAATCCTCCTCCTCAACTTTCATTTGGTACAACTCTTGAAAATTCGTATCTATTGTCAATTCTCCAATTTCAGATATTTCGCCTTTTGCCTTTCTCATCATTTAACTTTTGGAATATGGAGTAACATGTTGCTATACAGAAAGCAATAAGCAATCACAATGACCAAACTGTCTATATTCTTGCAAGTTTTTGCCATATAAACATTGCATTGGTACGTTTAGCTTTAGTAGACTATTACGAACATAAACATAAGTAACCACGTAACGTCAACTGTCACCTATAGTAAGTTACAGTGTCAATAATATAGGAATAGAGTCACTAACCTAGCACCTAGCCCTGCACAGGAATCATTTCCAATTAAATGAATATCTACTAGATGTGCGTTATTTTTTTGAAAGGCACTGCTTGCCACAATAGTATTTAATTTTTTATTTTTGAAATTCAGCAAAACCCATATGATTCTGCTAAATATGAAGGATTAAATGCCTTACTTCAACATAAATTATTCACTATTCCATATTAATTCAAAATATAAATCTGATTCCACCGCAGTTCTAAAAAAATAGAATTTTTATAACCTATAAATAATGTTTCATTTATAATAATATTTTAATTAAAGTAACTAAATGTACAAACATTAATAATGTTTTACATTTCTTCATGTTATGATCGTCATATAACAAATGAAAATATATACATATATAATAAATTTTGAAAACATTGCTCAACATGTAAAACTAAAAGTACTTTCATATTTTTGAAGCGTAATTACGGACATCTTTTGATACTAAATGAAAACAACTAATATCCATCTTTTAGGTAGGACATTCTAAAAGTAATTTCTATAAAAATGGGCACTTAAAAAGTTGTATAAATGACAGTGCATTTATAAATTACAAATTTTAAGAGACTGATTAATCTATATATTAAAAGTCTCTGCATTATTAGTATTGAGTGGCAATTTTCAAATGAAGTTTTGAATAACGCTAGCTTTTGTCGCTAGAGTCGCAGTCCGTGCGCTGTACCGTGTAGACCCCGCATCGATCTTTAGTCGTGCTCTAGTCCCCGCATAGCCAGGTAGTCTGCTCTGCACAACTGCACTCGTTTACTATATACGTTTGTTAAGCCGTAAGTAACTTCTTCAAAATGAAATAAATAAATTATTCTTACATGTTAAAATATTGTGTAACTAACTAATTAGTTTCGACCGAAGAATTACGGATACCTTAAATTTCTTATCTGCAATACTTGACCTTCACTCATCTGTCTAGTTCTTTCATTCGGTTCGATATTCGTAATATTCATAACGTTTAGTTTTGTGTAATTGTGATTTTTGTATGTTTCATTCTATATTTTCTCAATCATTAACAGTGTCTTACTGTCATTAATTTATTTTGTATTTTTAATATAGTCATTCGACTGATTCGCGTAAGTAGTGTAGTCATTATTCATCATTGTAGCAAAGAAAAGTTTTTAAGATTTAAAACTGTTATAAATTATATTTGTGGTAGAATGTAGTTTGAACTTTAAATATTTATATTGGTCGTGTGTTCAACTGTAAGGAGATATTTTGCCTTGCAAGTTGCGACGCACATAAAGGTGTGGCAGACGCCATATTGTCATTCTCTTGCCGGTCCATCTTCATAGGCAACTACGTTACTTCTGTTCCGCCAGGTTTTACTCATTTACTTACCTTAAGGGGGTGAACATTATTTCTATTTACTGTTTTCTACTGCAATTTTACGTGTAATTTGTAATATTTTTATCAATGATCTTTTATGAACAGTGAGCATTTAAAGCAAATTTATTTATTTCACTTACTTTATAACTGGATCGTGGTGTATAATGTCGACCTACACATTATAAAAAAGAATATTCACCTTTCTCATCTTTATGGAATGTGATACCTTTTTTTTGTTAATAATTTTTTTTTAACTTTTTGTATGTATTACATTTCATACTGTATAATGGTATTTAATTGCAATATTTTAGGCTAGACTTTATAGACACGCTCACAATGTCCGTGGATAAGGAAGAACTAGTTCAGAGAGCAAAACTCGCCGAACAGGCAGAGAGATACGATGATATGGCATCAGCGATGAAAGCTGTGACAGAAACAGGGGTCGAATTAAGTAACGAAGAACGAAATCTCCTGTCCGTGGCGTATAAGAACGTAGTAGGAGCAAGAAGGTAGTCTCATACGATCCAGAATATTTAATTAAATTCATTTATGTATATATTTTTGTGTAGGTCATCATGGAGAGTAATTTCCTCTATTGAACAAAAGACTGAGGGTTCAGAACGTAAACAACAAATGGCCAAAGAATACAGAGAGAAAGTCGAAAAGGAATTAAGAGAAATTTGTTACGACGTTCTGGTAAGTTATTTATCAATTAACATCCTATGTGTAAGAAAAATCAGTAATTCTTCTTTTTTATGTAATTTAGTATGAAAATTTTATATTTGTTTCAATATAACTAGAAATAATTTTATTTAAATCATGTTTATTGACAAAAAAATATGCTAATGTACTTTTATGTTTATAGGGGCTCTTGGATAAATATCTGATTCCTAAAGCAAGCAATGCCGAATCGAAAGTATTCTACTTGAAAATGAAGGGTGATTACTACAGATATCTCGCAGAAGTAGCCACTGGAGACACCAGAAATAGTAAGTATCTTTTAGTTACAGCACCAGTTGTGTAGGCGCGAAGTAAATCCAGGAGAGCAATTTTCCTTACCACATTATATGTGTGCTTTTATAGCCGTTGTCGAAGATTCGCAGAAGGCGTACCAGGACGCGTTCGAAATTTCAAAGGCGAAAATGACCCCAACACATCCCATTAGATTGGGTCTGGCATTGAACTTTTCCGTATTCTACTACGAGATCCTCAATTCCCCAGACAAGGCTTGTCAACTAGCCAAACAGGTTCTCCCTTTTATTTTACCTTCTATCTAGCATCATCGTCCATCATGTAATAGGTGCAGAACTGGGAGCTTGTGGATAAAATGAAAGTGGTATGCCCTGTCCCTATATGCTACATTCTGTATTACTTGTCACTTAATGCCCTGTTCACTGTTCTTTTCATTATTATTGTACTGCTTTATTCAAAACTCGTTGTTTACTTAAATTTTTCGTTCAGCTGTTGTAGAGGATTCGCAAAAAGCCTATCAAGAAGCATTTGATATAGCCAAATCAAAAATGCAGTCAACACATCCTATACGGCTTGGTCTCGCACTAAATTTCTCCGTGTTTTACTACGAAATAATCAGTTCTCCGGCACGAGCCTGCCACCTAGCCAAACAGGTTTCATTGTCTTATGCTCTTCTGGTTTTTTACATAGCTATCACCTATTTAGTACTCGTTTTTATTTATTTTTATTTTTTTCACAACTTATGTATGTTTCATTATTTTAAACCAAATAATCTATACTAGTATACACGTACTATTACATTAAGCACCCATAATTATACGTAGAAGTGTTTTCCACTAATCCGTTTTGATCAGTTTATAATTAGACCTAACATAAACTATTGCTATGTCTGTGTTTTATCCACATGCTGCCGTTCTGCTCCTAATCCAAATGATTTCATTTTTATATTAATACTAATATAATGAAAATTTAGTAATTGCGACGTGAACGTGGATGCAAATTTGTATTGCATGGCATTGTAACTGATTGAATGTTCTATTGCGTAGGCGTTCGATGACGCAATTGCAGAGTTGGACACATTAAACGAAGACTCATATAAAGACAGCACCCTCATCATGCAGCTTCTGCGAGACAACCTCACACTATGGACGAGTGATACACAGGTAAATTAACGTCAAACTCTATACTTGTCCAAAAATTTATTATTATTTGTGAATACAGGGTGAAGCCGATGAGCAACAGGAGCCCGGCGACAATTGAAGTGGCGTCCATTTTTAAAAGTAATCGTTAAAAAATGAAATTTCATGTAAGTTAACGTAATGTGGAACTTGGTTGTGAAGTTTCACTGCAGTTGAAACTTTTGATATTTCAGTAACGATGTTTTCTAGTGAAATATGTAAAAGATAACAAGTATTTCACAATTTTCACACAACAAATTATATATATGATTAATAAATCGCATTCAGCTAAAGTATTTATGTTGCAGAACTATCAAAAAAAAATTCATTGTTCATTTACTTATTATGAAGGACAACTAAAAGAAAGAATACGCGCTGATAAAGTTGTGTGATCAATGTCAATTTAAGCAGGTTCTTGTTTATTAGGTTAAGATCTTTCCATCGTAATAATTATAGAAATATATTGTAATTTATTTGAAATTTCAATTTTACTCTTAACTCAATTGTTACATTTGAAGCTAATTTAACATTTTAGTTCAGTTTATTGTTTTTTTAATAATTTTATTTTTACAAACGTTTCTACTTCTCTTCGGATTCATAAAATTGTTTGTTGATTCATATGCATTCACTATGTATGTTCATTTCCTTTCGTTTACAAGTTGTAAAAAAGAACAAACAGTAAATGTAACAAATCCAAAACATTTTTTATCTTTGCAAAACAATATTTCCATAAATGCAGAAAATTTATTTAATCAGTAAAACACTCACTTTGGATGTGCTATATATAAATGTATGAATATGTATTAAAAATAAACTGTCAGCTCTATTTGTTTTTTTGTTGTATCTGCAAAACAGTTGTCAGATATGAATAAATTTTCAAAAATCCGTATAATGTTGTTTTATTAGAAATCGAAATATGGCTATCATTCTTTTCGCAAGCATTTCTAAATATAGAAGATCAATAAGTAGGAGAAGCTGTAACACACATTGATGACGACATTGGATATTTGTGTTGGTGTCATTCACTAACTATCAAGAACTAGAAATTGCTCACTCACTTCTATCTTTGTCCTTTACTTTTCAATAGTTGTATTGAATGATTTATGTTCCTCTGGTACCATCCATAACCATCTTTTAACAAAGTTCCATTTTCTATTTTCAACATTTAATACGAAGTTTGTGTTTAATTCATTCATATTCCATTATTAGGATATCACTTATAAAGCGTAATTTTTATTATCATAACCCTCCAAATTAAAGCAGGACTCCATAGTCATTTATATTTATTCATCCTTTTCACAAACTTATCCGACTTAATGAAAAATTACAATGTAGATGTAAACGAACAACTGAATAACTATTTAATGGGAAAAACACTACAATGATTTCATCTATAAAAATACGTATCTTTGATATGAGGAGAATATTAGGACCAGAACAACATTCATGTACTGTAGTTGCCTAAGCTGTATGTTTATTCTCAAGTGATATTGTTATACCGTACAATAGGGGATTACAGCTCAATCGAATTAAGAGAAATTAGTAAAAAATAGTGAAAGTAGATGCTTAATAATGAATATCAATAAATAAATAAAATGATATAATTGAAATACTTCGGAAATAAGGGGGTTTTTGTTTTAGCAGCTCGTCACTCATATGAAATCCATATATATTATTTTGATTGGCGACTCAAAGACCACCTATAAATATATAACGAATACCGAGTTACGGGTGGAGTCTACTACCAATGGAAGTAGACAAATTCAAATAGCGGACACGTGGCTACCAGTCCTGTACTGCAATTCTCAAACATTTTTATTTGAATATAAATTTCTTGCATTAAACTTAATAATTTTGATACACTTGCAATTATAAAGCACGTAGACTTGTACAGTGTTATAATATTAATTTATTTTTTATAAATATAATTTAAAACTAGCATACATTTCAAGAACATTTTAGATCCACGAAGAAAACAGTTCTATATAAAAAGTTATATTCATCGGGGGACCATAACTCGCTTATTAATAGGAATTTTTCACCGGATTTTCACCAATAGTCTTAGTTTTACTTATACTTTCTGATAAAATTATAAAAAAAATGGTGGAATCCCCTAAAATAGGAAACGTATACAGACTTTCTAAACATTATTATTGACATTGTTTTTAGAAAAATGTAAATCATATTTAAAAACATTTATAAAAAAATATATGTAATGAGATAATGAATTCTACTAAACAGATAATAGCTCAAATCGTTGGCTTGGAGCTCAATACTAAAAATAAATTAGTTTACTATGAAGCGGACAGAATTTCAGTACGAGCAACTTGCTAAGAAACGTGTTTCTTCATACAATTTTATATTAATAATGAGGAAAAACATACTTATTACATTATTTATTTTGTCTGTTTTAAATTCAGACTATACATATTCATTAAAAGCAGGTGAAATGTAAGTATGTTATTTTCTTTAAACGAAATGTAATTTATAAATCATCAAATTTATTATTAATTTTTAGTGTAGAAAACTGGGCAGCATCTTTGGGTCAAGAATTATGGGATCTTGCAAGGAATATTACAAATATTGTTCAAATTAAAGGAGTAAGTAAATAAACTCAAAATTATAATGTATGAATATTATTTATTTTACAGAATTATACTTCAAATCATGCGCAAATCGAAAAGAAAGATCCTGAAAAATTGCTCAATGATACCGTAGATAATTTGACAAAAATGTTTAAACGAAAATTAGATACAGTTCGCGTAAGTTCAATTAATTATTATATTTTATTAAGGAAAATGAATGTGTAACTTTTAGTGCATTCAAAAGGCAGCTGAAGAGACTGCTGATGCTTATAATTATAATGCAACAGATACTGAATTTGAATATTATAATTCCAAGTATTCATTTGCACTAAATTCAGAAACTGGTCATGTTTATGAACCAGATATACCCGAATCAATGACTGACAATCAATTTATGTATTTAAATATGACTCTTACAAATGATACACATTTTTACAATAGGGAAGTAAATACAAAGCATAGTGTCGTACAGGTTCCCGTTAATATTTACGATCGAAGTAATATTAGATATATCTTATGTTTTTCAATCACTTTTATTAACTTATTTTAGGTGAATCCGCACAAACATTCATTGAATGGTCTGAAAATTTAGATGACATTTTTTTACAAAATTATAATTCAGATCCAGCATTATCTTGGCAATATTTTTGCAGTTCCTCAGGTGTACTACGACATTATCCAGGTTCGTTTTCTTATTTAAGGAATAAAAGTGTGCATATGAGTACATTTATTTTTAGCTATGCATTGGAATCAAGAGATTGACTTATTTGATTGTCGAACAAGATCCTGGTTTATAGAAGCTGCAACTTGTTCAAAGGATGTTGTTATTTTGTTTGATAATTCTGGATCAATGACTGGTGAGCATAATACAGATCTTGCTTATTTTTATTAATTTGCTGTGGCTTTCAGGAATGTGGAATACCATGGCCAGGTTTACAGTTTCAAAAATTTTAGATACTTTCTCTAACAATGATTTCATTAATATATTAAGTTACTCTAGTGATGTAAATCCTGTAGTACCTTGTTTTAATAATACATTAGTACAAGCAACAAACGAAAATATTGAAATATTTAAAGACTTTCTAACAAAATTGGAACCAGATGGGTATGCTAATCTTGGTATTGCAATGACACAAGCATTTAAAATTTTAAACGACGTATGGAAGTCGATCATATAAATATATGTACCGGTATTTTATATATGTACTATGTTACAGTCTCGTGAATGGAATGATGAGGAAGAAACTTTCGTACCACGAAGCCAAGCAATTATGTTAATCACAGATGGTGTGCCAAATAATGTTACAGACGTATTTCAAAAATATAATTGGTTTGATAATCGTACAACTATCCGAGCTCGAGTATTCACATATCTTATAGGTCGAGAAGTCAGTAATATGGAAGAAATTACGGGGATGGCTTGTCTCAACAAAGGCTACTTTGTACATATTCGGTCTTTGGATGAAGTTACAGAAAAAGTACTAAAGTATATTTCTGTAATTGCTAGACCTTTAGTTCTTACAGGAGAGCATCCTACTTCTTGGACTCATGCTTATATGACTGATGATAATGTAGGTTGTATAAATTAATGATGAAGTTCGTATGTAAATTTTGTTTCAGTTTGCAGATGATAAAGAAGATTTGGCTAATTACCGCTTACTAACATCTGTTACTGTTCCTGCATATGATTTACAAAAGAATCGAAATAATGAAACAAAAATGGCTGAACTGCTAGGAGTAGCTGGAACTGATGTGTCAATAGAAAATATAGAAAAGCTTACTTTACCTTATAAAGTATGTAAGAATTGTAATGTAGATTAACTGTTTTATACGTTTGTTATACTATTTACAGATAGGCGTCAATGGATATGCATTCATTGTAACTAATAACGGATATTTACTTATGCATCCAAATTTAAGACCTATGGTAAGATTTAAATATACCGATATGCAAATTACGAAACAATATAATTTCGAGCAGTTATTAAATTGAATATAAGAATAGTAATAAAAAGTTAACAATGTTGACATTGGTCATATAATGGTTACAAGATCTGTAAGCAGATTTCTTGAATTGACAATAATTTCGTTAGTTTTTTAGATGATTGTAATTTGGAATTTCTGTGAAATATGTTTAACAGCTATTTTAAAAATAAGTACATATTGTAACAAAATGATACTTGTCGCATCTCTAAATGCTAATATATGATTCAACAAAATAAGCACATACTTGAAGAAATGCTGAATTTTCTAAAAGCTTGTATGCCAATTCTGTTAATAGTTTTCAAAATATTATTGATACACTATAAGTTTTTACAAAAAAAATACATAGTTTATTTGTCGTTCATTCTAGTTTTTGAAACAATAACTCCATCTGTGACTTGACTACTCTCATTCTTTGACACTAAAAATATTGTCAGTGCTTCTTTTTGTAGAAAGAAAGGTGCCGGAAATAAAAAAGGGGGCGGAACGCACATGTTTTAAAATTTTTTATTGAAGAAATAGAAGAGTATATAACACACGTAATGTGCGAATATATCGTTAGCGCAATTTATATTTCCAAAATTTCAGAAAAATATCAAAATAAATTAAATACTACATAATTTTCAAAGAACATTAGAATATCGGCGAAAATAAGTGCCGGAATGCCTTTCCGGCGCGTTACATTACAAAAAAAGCTCTGAATATAGTTATTATTACATAATTGCCTCGAAATTTTATTGTTACAATATATGTACCTATCGAATATTCCCTATTAAAAAAATAACTTATTATTATCATAAATCAATATTTGAAAAAAAGAAAACAATTAAAAATCTATGATCTTTCAGAATTCTACAAATAGTATATTCTATATATTAGTCGCATTCTTTTTATCATTTGCTTCATCTCATCTCATCTCAAAATGAGATGAGTTTGACATGAACTGAGCTGAGATCAAGTGAGATTTTTATGAAGTAAAAAGAACGACAAAAGACAAATTTTGTTGGTAACTTGAACGACTGATGTCCGCTGGATGTCTGTGATACTTTTCAACGGTCAACCACGATATTTTCAGGTATTATTTTGGATCGCCCACTATGAGTGGGCATTATTTAGGCTTCTATTATTCTGTCGATTACATAATAACATATAGTGCGACACATTCTAAAATGTTTCAATTATACAGTACTATTACTTCCACATGATTTTCAATTCTGTGAAGTTTACGTCTCTTTACTATATTATTTTCCACGGAATTGTCTGCATATTTATTTATTCTTCAAATAATAATAATATTTATTCAAGGAATAAACAAATAATCATAATAACCAAACTAATTGTATGTGACAGCCCGTGACTGCAAAACATTTATCCCCACCATTCATCTAAGATTAAAAACTCAACAAGCACAACCTCCAGAGGTGACTAAGAATCGGGAAGGGGGGTGCAACTCTTCTCACATCGGTCTCACTTTATCTCATCTCTGTTAGAATAAAAAGTACGGTCAAAATTAGCGTGGCAACTGAGGTGAGCTGAGATGAACTAAGGTGTCATGTAAAAAGTGGTAAAAAGAACGCGGCTATTTTCATAGCCTTTTATGGGTCGTCAAGTGCTGCTTACATTAGTTAATATTTTCCTACTTTTAATTCTTTAAATGCATTAACATTTTTATTTTTTTTATTACAAAAATCAATATTTTCTCATCAATCATTCAAAAAAAAAAAAAAACTAGGGCCATGCAGCACGCAGTAATGGTTGTTATTCCAAGTTACGAATTTGTAAAAATTTGTTGAAGCTCTGACAAATTACAATTGCTCATTGTCTTGTGATTGTTTTGATTCTACAAAAAGAAAAAAAAAAACAATATATAAGCATAATTTAATATTTTTGAATAGTTCTTTGTTTCTTTGCAAGATTTTTTTAAACGTATTTAATTTTTATATTTTCAACATGAAATTATGTGTTTTGACCTGTAAGTAAATATAATAATAATTGTTAAATAACAAAATAAACTCACATACTCATTTCATTATATTACATTAATATTAATGCTTTTCTTAATTCATGCAAATATATAATAACAACTCGTAGTACGAAGGTAGAGTGAATATCAACTACAACAGTGTGGATATCTCTGAAGTGGAGTTCCTTGATGATAACCGTGAACCTCGGGATTTAAATGAAATTATTCTAGAACTACGAGAAGCTTTGGTTAACCATTCGAGGGGAAGTATAATTGGTTTACCTGTGAAACATTTTTATGATAACATGAAAAGAGCTTATAAAGAAACTTATGATTATTATTATGCTCCATTGCCCGGCACACCATTTTCACTCGGTGTTGCTTTGCCACAAAATCATGGGTACTATTGGCTTAAAGTTAGGGATGAGATTGATAAATTACAACATTTGAAAATTAATATCTCCAAATTTTTCTCTGATTCTAATTGGAAGATTCATCCCAAATGGTAACTAAAAGTTACACAAGGCAAATTCATAAGTTAATTCATTTTTATTTATTTAGGGTGTATTGCAAGTACCATTATACTGAAGGGCATGAATTTTCTACTCCTGAAGCAGAACTTAAACATTTCTTGGAGAAAATAACTGAAGATAATTTTTTCTGGCCTCCCAATCAATATGTTGAAGAAGATTTTACCGCTGAAGAAGTAGATGATGAAGAAGGTATAAAATTATAGTATTTTTTTTTGTTTTTATTACAAAATCATAATTACAGTGGAATGTGGTAGAAAAACACAAGATAACGATGATTATTACTGCGATGAAGAACTAATGCAACGATTGATTTTTGATGCTAAAATCATGGACGAAGCTTTTATGCCTATGGATTTAAATCACACTTTAGTAAATCTATATGGAGCAACGTTAAAATATGTTGCAACTATGAGTGGTCTTACTAGATGGAAATATATTTTTGGAGAAAATAATAGTGCTAAGTACGTATTTTATTTATAGGAATATATCAAACTATAATAATAATAATAATAATAATAATAATAATAATAATAATAATAATGAGATTCAAAAGGTAAATAGCTCTAAAAATTAAACTATTTTATATATGGTTGTTAATTAAGTAATGTATTTTTTTTAAAAACAATGTTTACAAATAATATTTGTTGAGAGATGATCAGTATTGCAATAATAAGTAGTTTAATTTTTAAAAAAAGAATATTGTATTTTTTCGACGCATAGAAGAAAATTTTGGTTTATTCATATTAATATAATAATAAAACCGACCAAGATAGAGTAGGTACACCGATGCCGTTTAATATACTGAATATTTCGGGTTCTAATTCTAATCTTGGTAGGATATAGATGATTGTCTCATCATCTTCATCAAATTCGTCGATTTCATAGCATATGATTTTAGTAGTTGTGCGGTTGTATGTACAATAATAATAACAATACTAATAATAAATAATATTAATATATATTTCTGCAGCTAGTTCGCATCTCTGATAATAATTTATAGATCATTCAGAATTATATAATACAGTGTGTTTGAAAAAGTGGATACACTTTTTTTGCTTATTATTGCAGATATACATATTGCTTATAAGACATGATTTAATAAGTGCAATATTAGTGATTGAATTGTATAAAAATTGTAATTGTGGAACTTCATCAACTTTGTAAATTTAAATACAACCTATACTATTTTTTTTATAAATTTGAATTGCGTTTTTTGTTCTTTTTCCGCCCATACTAAATTTATTAGTAATAACGTAATTAATTTATTAAAAATAATTACTTTCCTTCGCTCGATTTTTATCGTTAAGAGATGAAATGTAGAATGTGAGAGGGCTATGCCAGTAATTGTATTAATGCAAATAGGGGATATGTTGAATTAATGTGTTATTACTTGTAAATTTCTGTTTTCATACTAACATTAAATTAAAAATAAATGAACTTATTAACAAAATATCATGAAAACAATTACTGTCATAACCCTCTCACATATTAAATTACAACTCAACGATAAAAATCGAGCGAAAGAAAGTAATTATTTTTAAAAAATGAATAACGTTAATACTAATAAAATTGGTATGGTCGGAAAGAGAACAAAAAATGAAATCCAAATTTATAAAAAAATAGTAGGTTGTATTTAAATTATACCGGTTATACCGGATGTTCAACAATTATAATTTTTACACTATGGGGTATTCCGGTGTTACGGAATTTAAGCAAAATAGTAACTTATTTCTATGGTTTACATCTTCATATAATAAAAAAATATAATAAAACATGTTTAAGGAAAAGTTTTCATTCATAATTTGATGTTACAAAATTTAAATTCATTACATATCTAGAAACGTCCTTGAAAACTGTCATTTCGATATGCTTTTGCGTGGTTTTTGCTTATTTCAGATTGAATATATGCCGTTAGAAACACAGATGGCGCTAGAAGTTACTACTTTGTATTTGATATTTTATTCATTTTTTGTGTTAATTATTATGTGTCCCTCAGATATTTGTTTGTTTGCCTACGTTATCTTCTTCTTCACCTTTAATACAGACACACGGTATATATATATATATATATATATATATATATATATATATATATATATATATATATATATATATATATATATATATATATATAGGCAAATAGCTGTCTATGAACACGTGTGTTAAGGCACTGAAGTTCGCTGCAGATGTCAATATCGGATGCTTATCATAAGGCGCGCCAATTTGAATTTCGATGAATTTTTAAAAATTCATATCTCACTTGATATATGTATTTTCTTATTCTTACTCAAAATTATATATTTATAATCCTACAAGGCAGAACTAACGAAAAAAAATTAAGAAAATGCCGGAATGCCCCATTCATTCACAAATATTGCACTGATTAAATCATGTCCGATAAGCAATATCTGTATTAATAAGCGCGAAAAAGGAGTGTATTTACTTTTTCAAACATACTGTATACAGGTGTTCATTTTAAATGGACCACCATTGCTATCTCGAGAACTATAAGAGCTAGTTGGTTAAATGGACAAACAATTTCTATTTCACAACAAATTTAAATAAAAGAAAAAATATTTTTTTGGGCCAGTGGCTCTCAAAATACGGGATATAACTTTTTAATTTAAATGAGAACATATATTTTATTTGATCATTTGTTAGAGAATTTAATTCAAAATTAAGTGAGAAAAATGCATGTAAAGTTTTTTATTAATTTGATTTATATATATATATATATATATATATATATATATATATATATATATATATATATATATATATATATATATATACAGGGTATAAATGAAATAAGTGCATTAAATTTAACCAGTAATGTAACTCGACGAGAGCAACAATATTTCTTAATAACTTTTTTTTCTAAGTCTTTTAGATTTTGAGTTAAAATTCTTTAAAGATTTACTGCATATTTCGGCGCGCGCCCATGGAGAACAAATGGCTGCTGTCGTAATCAAGTAAGATACAAACAGCTCAAAAATTGTCGGTTATTGGTTACACTTGCAGTCACAGTAATTAATAAACGAATCAACGGAAATAACATTTATTATTTATTAATTCGTAATAGTGCAATTTTTAAAATAAACAAATATAATTTTGGATAACAAAATTATAAAGTTGTGTATTGAACCAGGCTTTTAATCACCTGTGAATAGTGGAAGACAAGGAGGGGCGAGGTAACGAGAAGAAGATCAAAAGCATAGTTATTAGGTTATGAGATGATTATTTATCGTCGATAAATCATAATAGTTTAAATACGTTATTCAAAAAATGTAAGTACAAACTTTTGTCCATTTAAAAGAGGTACTTGAGTACCAATAATTAGTCGTCCATTTATTGTTCCCGCCCAAAGATGTTTTAATGAAAAATTTTACAGCATTTTCGTCTGTCGAGATGTGTATTGTGCATAATAAATACACCTTCCCAAGTAAATTCAGTCTCATTAATGAACATTATGAGCCATTCCCAAAATTGAAGTCTGTTATGTGACGAAAACATAGAACTTTTTGCACATGTTATGGATATAACTGTTGTTTTTTTTAAAATTGTCATATGTGACACTCCGTATTGTGATGTGATAAAGATGTACAAGATTAACAAATGTGCGAATATTAAGAACAGAATGATTTGGTGATGATTTGGAAACGCTCCGTGTAAATGCGTTGGCAACTCCATGACACTGTCTTTATGTCAAGTAAAATATAGTACAGATACGAGTAAAAAAATAAATAAATAAACCATAGGTAAGTAATTACAATGTCTGTGTACTCGCATTTTGACAGAATTTTACCTTATTAACAAGTTTATTACTAATGTCAAAATTTAATTGCAACAATTGACAGGACTGTCAATTGCTAAAACAAAATTTTTCATAGCTATTGTTACTGCATTCAATTATCACAAAAAAATGCTAAAAAAAATATGCGATTTCAAGAAAAAGTTATTAAGAAATATTATTGCTCTCGCCGAGTTATATTACTGGTTAAATTTAATGCACTTATTTCATTTACACCCTGTATATATATATATATATATATATATATATATATATATATATATATATATATATATATATATATATATATATATATACCGTGTGTCTATTTTAAAGGTATACATAGGAGATTAACATGGGAAATAAGTTTTTTACAATTTCCTGCTCGCCTAATTATTTTAAGCAAAAACGCAGCAAATAAGAGTTTTAGGGCATAAAATTCTTCATCTAAATCAATAAACAGAATTACCTTTACGTGCCTTGTAACGACAGAAATTAAATACGAAAATGTCGAAAATTGCGTTGAAAATATCGACAGCCATGGAATTGAACAAAAAATAAATAAATGCTTGAAATGCTGTCACAACGTAAGTTAACTTATTTGACGTTATTGACAATTTGAAATTATTAGAAAATGAATATTTATACTAATGAAGAGCGTGATTTCAGAACTGCTAAATTCGTGACAAAATTTAAAGACTGCTAATGTGTCTTCAAAAAATACACGTGAGCCGTGTAATCAGAATATAGGACGAGCAGCAAAACGTGCGTTACTGGAAGAAAGTGTTAGGAATAAGTTTAGTTCCCTTCTGTAGTATTGGAAATGAGTTGGGAGTACATCACAGCTTAATACATAATTTTGTTACACAGTTGAATTTTTAATAAATTCATATTATTTAAACAAAACTGTATTATTTAACTTTATTTATTAGTATAATATAATATTTCTCTTCTGATCATAATTAACGATATTTTTCAAATCAAATTGTCAGAAACGTCAAATAAGTTAACTTACGTTGTGACAGATAAAACGTGAAGCATTTATTTATTTTTTGTTCAATTCCATGGCTGTCGATATTTTCAACGCAATTTTCGATATTTTCATATTTAATTACTGTCGTTACAAAACATGTTAAGGTAATTCTGTTTATTGAATTAGATGCAGAATTTTATGCCCTAAAACTTTTATTTGACGCGTTTTTGCTTAAAATAATTAGCCGAGCAGTAATTAGCAAAAAACTGATTTCCCATGTTAATCTCTTATGTACACCTTCAAGACAGACACACGGTATATATATATATATATACGGGAAATCCTTGCGCAAAAGTTTCAAATAAAAGTTGTAGATAATGAAATTGTACGCTTCAATCACTAAACAGATTTAATTTTGCACAATTGGTATTGCTCATTTGTGACGACAGCCTTGGAATTTTAACAAAATTACAAACAAATGCATGTCGTTTGAAATGTCAGAATTTCAATTTTGCAGGTTACAAAATAAAATTCAAATAAAATCTGCAGTTATTTAAATCTGGATTATAAAAACATATGTGACAGGTGTAGAATATAATTACATGTAATTTTTATTTGAAAATCGAATTTCTGACAGTTTAAAATCAATGCATATATAACTTTGTTTCTATTCCATAGCTATCGCTACAAATGAGCAATATGTATAGAATTATACGTTACCAAACGTGCAAAATTAAATCTGTTTAGTGATTTAGGCGTACGATTTAATTATCTACAAATTTTATTTGAAACAATTTTGTCTAAAATTAATTAGGAAGTTTTGCACATGGAAAAACTGATTTCCCATGTTAAACGCATATGGCCCGCTTTTTAATTAACTGTATACATATAGTGTTTGAAAAAGTGGATACGCTGTTTTATTTCCCTTATTACTAATTTTAGTGCATAACATATAGTACAATAACCCCTCTATATAATTTCGGAAGTATCTTAATATTTTTACTTTCGGTTACAACAATAACACATGTAAAAACATACAACTTTTAACTTTGCATTTTACAGTTGTTGCCGTAAAATGAACAGGAGAGCAGGAAATTGCAAAAAACTAAAATCACCTGACCATCAATATATATATATATATATATATATATATATATATATATATATATATATATATATATATATATATATATATATATATATATATATATATATATATATATATATATATTGATGGTCAGGTGATTTTAGTTTTTTGCAATTTCCTGCTCTCCTGTTCATTTTACGGCAACAACTGTAAAATGCAAAGTTAAAAGTTGTATGTTTTTACATGTGTTACTGTAACCGAAAGTAAAAATATTAAGATACTTCCGAAATTATATAGAGGGGTTATTGTACTATATGTTATGCACTAAAATTAGTAATATATAAAAGTTGCGGGAAAAGTTAATTTGAATCGCCTATATGTACATGCTGCGTGATAAATTTTTACAAAATATATCTCATGTGTTTCAAACTGTGTAATGAATTTTTAAAAATCGCTTGTTGGTGACTAGTGGCCATTGAGTTTATTTTGCTTTCTCGCGTATTCTACCGTTGTATTTATAGTTTCAAACGAAAGATTTAGTATTTTGTAATATGGTGAAGACACGCTGTGCTCCAGATTTGGACGAACGACAACAGAAAGATATTGTACAGGGCCGGGAACAAAAAAGGATGCATAAGGAATTTGCACAACAGTTTAACATCTCCAAATCAACGGTGACTAAATTTCTGAAGCGAAGGCTACGGTAAGAATAAGAAAAGCTGACGGCCGCGTTATACTATTTTTTTCGTCGATCATAACATCCTCCGCACATCTAGCAGCAACCCATACAGCGTCGGACATTGCGAAGAGGATATCGACTTCTGAATCAGCATTATCCATTCTATTAAACAATACACCGTCACCTAAAGGCCAGAGAACAGAATGGACGGCGCTCTATGAGAAAGCTTTACTCCACTTCACTCTGGTCTTTCGATTCTTTGCAGAAATGAGCGGCTTTATAACAGGTCGCCGTTCATTCGATTCGAGCTTGCGGCCTCTAAACTATGGCATATGGACCATTAGATGGGTTAGGCTGATTAGAAGTTGATATTTCCTTCGCAATGTCTGACGATATAAGAATGTTAAATTTCGAGCGCATTAAATTTATTTTAATGAAAGTTGTGCTGACAAACACATAAAGGTGATATATTATTGGCCGGTATTGTACGTTGGGATTGGTAAATTGACAGTTATCATTCGTGAAACAAACCACCAAAATTGTGACGTAATTTTAACAAGTAACTTATGATAATATTTTGTCATGACTTCCTCAAAATTCCGACCACAAACTCTTTATATTGATAGCAAAATGCAGAAAATGGAAGGAACGCAAAACAAACAATTTATAAAAATAATTCAGAAGTTCCATCAATTCAATGATTCAAAGTTTAGCTACATGCTACATTTATCTTACCTATTTAATAGTTAAGCTAGTCGTGTTCTGTTATTCTGTGTAGTATCAATAATTATATTTAATAATATACCAAATAAATTATTTGTGTTAAGTGTTGTAAAATTAATCAACAACATACATATAGTTTTGACAGTAATCATATTGTTTAGTAAATATTTCCTATAATATAGAATAGATGATAACTGTCAACTTATATATTAGCTTCATTGTGTATAAATTATTGTTTATTAATGACAGCAACTTTGGAGATGTGCATTTCCGAGCAATTGACGAGATCTGGTATAAAAGTGCCGTTTTACAACATCAAGTTGATCCTGATTCATTTGTATACTCCATATCTGGAGAAGGAAAACCACGCATGATTATGGCTAGCCACGCAATATTTCCTAGAGATGCTGGCACTGAAGCTCCAGGCTCTGTTGTTGGATTCAAATTTAGGCATTCTATGCTTAACGAAAGATTTGAGAATTTTACACACATTAATTTAGCTGAAGTATTAATAACATAATTACGTAGAATAAAAAATTAACAATAATTAATGTTTCAGTGTGAAGATTGTAATTATGAAGATTGGGACAAAGATATGACAGATTTTTATGTAATTGACCATCATGGGTATATAATTCTAGCAAAATCTAATAAACATATTGGAAAATTTTTTGGTGAAATTGAGGGAAGTGTTATGGAAGCGATGATTTTAAATAATACATTTGAAAATGTCACTGTGTATGATTTTCAAGCCGTCTGTGTGGAGTCTATAGTTAGTAGTAACAGCAACGTATTACTTACTGTAAGTTAATTATGTTCATAAATATATTTTGGTGTGTACATATGTTTTAGTCATTTAATTTTTAGTTATTGTTTACATTTAATTATTTTCATAAATATTTTTTTAATGTGTGTATTTATGTTTCAGCCATTTCATTTATTTAGCTGGTTCTTACAGTGGCTTGTAAATAGATCAATGTATCTAATATTTGAAACAAGTTTGAACCCAATTTGGATTGATACGTTCGCCTCTTCTGCATTTTGTGAGTGAATGAAATAATATATATAGGTACATACAGGATGAGTCTGGGAAGACGCTCCCCCCCCCTTTAACTTTTTTATAATAAGTAATAGAAAAAAATGGCTCATATAAAAGTTTTATTATTTTACATATACTATTTGATGGCAGATGTAAATATTTTTTATAAAGTCAGGTTTACAAGATACGACTATCAACTTTTATTTTTCAAATGGCAACCTATAATTATTTTAATAAAATAGAAACCGCCATTTTTTTCTCTTTTCAACGATGTATTATTTTTTATTAATGTATTTGAAAAATTTCGAGAAAAATAAGATAATTTAGAAATATTTGAAATAATTTTTAAACAAATATTATAGGTGGCTATGTGAAAATAAACAAAACGTAACAGTGCTATACAACTTAGCAAACTAAAACAACAAATTTAGTAACAAAAACAACTTAAAACAAATGTTCAAAATTACGACCATGTTCTGTAATACAAAAATTCAAGCGTTGAACGTGATGTGTTCGAACATCTGCCAGCATGTTTCGCGAAATATTCTGAAAAGCATTTCGAATACGCTCTTTCATGTCTTCTACATCTGTAGGTATCTTCTGATAGACAAGATCCTTGACGTATCCCCAAAGAAAAAAATCCATAGGCGTAAGATCAGGAGATCTTGCTGGCCATGAAATAGGTCACCTCGTCCTATCCATTGTTCCCTCCAATAATTATTTAAATAATTCCGAACATTACCGGCATAATGTGGAAGCGCTCCGTCATGTTGGAATACTAAATTTTGTCGGACATTTAATGGAATATCTTCTAATAATTCCGGGAAGATCATAATTTAAAAAAAAAATAATCGTCTTTATTTAATGGGCCTTCAAAAAAATGTGGACCAACAACAAAATCTCCTATTATGCCACCCCAAACATTCAATGACCATACCCTCTGTCTGTCGACGTTCCGCATCCAGTGAGGATTTTCAATTGCGTAATAATGCTTATTATGCCTATTAACGCAACCGTTGCTTTTAAAAGTAGCCTCATCCGTAAATAAAATATTACTTAATAGGAGCGGATTTCTTCTAATATTTTCCATCGCCCAATTGCAAAATCGAATTCTATTATCAAAATCTTCACCGTGCAATTCTTGTGTAAGGTTGATATGATACGGATGAAATTTATTTTTTCTTAAAATCCTGGATGCAGAACTTTGGCTAATATCAATTAAATTTGATAAATTCCTAGTACTGATATGAGGATTTTCATACACAGAAGCCAAAACCATAATTTCCGTTTCTTCATTTATTATAACATTAGCTGTATTTCATTTTGGTTTTTCAACTGAACCTGTTTCTGGAAATCGGGTAAAAATCCTTCTCAGTGTTCTTACACTCGGTTGCCGACGTCTAGGAAACCGCTCCCGGTAAATTCTTTTTGCTCTTCTTATGATTCCAGTCGATTCACCAATTATTAGAATCATATCAATTAATTCGTTCTTCGTAAACATTTTAAAATGTTTTTTTTTTGTTTCCAAGTAACAAACAAATGTATACTTTTTTAACATGAATTTAATTGTTTTACATTGTTACGTTTTGTTTATTTTCACATAACCACCTACAATATTTGATTAAAAATTATTTCTAATATTTCAAAATTATCTCATTTTTCTCGAAATTTTTCAAATACATTAATAAAATATAATACATCGTTGAAAAGAGAAAAAAATGGCGGTTTCTATTTTATTAAAATAATTATAGGTTGCCATTTGAAAAATAAAAGTTGATAGTCGTATCTTATCCTGTATATATATTGTTTCACGGATATGGGACATCCCAATTATTTTTTTAATTATTAGGAATAGAAGAAAATCATTCAAATAAAAGTTGCAGTAGATCAAGGGGGACATTCACTTATTGGAGAACCAGTGGTTCTCAAGTTACAAACCAAAGTTATATTTTTTTAAATGGGATATTATACATTTTTTAGGCTCATTCGACAGAGTATTTTTTTCTGAATTCAACCATATAAATATTTTATGTGCTTACATAACAAAAATATTGAGAAAAATTCATTTCAAAATTAAATAAATTTTATTTAACAGAACACAAAACAGTAGGCCATGACCAATAACAAAACAATAAACTCGTATTTAACTTCACAAATAATTTTCAAAATTGTTTCCATTATGAATAATGATATTTTGACATAATAGCAGTTTAGTATAAGTTAATTGTTTTGTTATTGATCATGACCTACTGTTTTGTGTTATGTTAAATAAAATTTATTTAATTTTCAAATGAATTTTTCTCAATATTTTTGTTATGCAAGAACATAAAATATTTATATGGTTGAATTCAGAAATAAATACTCTGCCTAAAAAAGGTATAATGTCCCATTTAAAAAAATATGACTTTGGCTTGTAACTTGAGAACCACTGGTTTAATTTTTTTTTCTTCAATAAGTGAATGTCCCCTTTGATCTACTGCCACCTTTATTTGAATAATTTTCTTCTATGCCTAATAATAAAGAAAATAATCGGGGTATCCCGTATCCGTGAAACACCCTATATATTCTCTCTAAATTGTTTTCCAAAAATATTTAAAATGGGTACATTTCGACTTTCCAACGAAGATCCGATTTTCATGGCTGTACTGCTTTCATCTTAACCTCAACAAGTAGGCCCCGATGAAGGAATAAATTATTTTCCGAAAGCTTGGCAATAACTTATAAGAGTGCATTGATTTCAAAAATTCCATCTCCTTGACTGCTACACCGTTATCCATTTAACTGTTAACTTAACTGATCAGTCGAGATCACAAAAAACGTATATATATATATATATATATATATATATATATATATATATATATATATATATATATATATATATATATATCTAGATGATGAAGAAGATGAAGATGAAAACGAGTTAGACATAACAACTGAGAAAGTATTAACAACTCCAAAACCTACAAGAAAATTACGTAAAGGACAAAACCAAGAAGAGGAAGATTTTTTCAGAGAATTACGTGAAAGAAAACCAGAAATTGTAAATATATCAGAACCATGTGATTTAAGTGCAAATTTGTACATATTAAATCAAACAAAATTTATTAAACGTTTAACATTTACCGGAGAAGAAAAGTCTGACTGTTCAAAGTTCGTATAGATATACAAAGTGTTCCTCGGATACGGGACATCCCGATTATTTTCTTTATTATTGGAAATACAAGAAAATCATTCAAATAAAAGTTGTAGTAAATGAAAGGGGCCATTTACTTATTGAAAAAAAATAACCAGTGGTTCTCAAACTAAAGTTAATTTTTTTTAAATGCGATGGTATATATTTTTTTAGGCCCATTCGATAGAGTATTTTTCTCTGCATTCAACTATGTATACATTTTATATCTTTACATTATAAAAACATTGAGCAAAATGCAATTGAAATTTAAATAAATTTTATTTTTAGTTATTTTTCAGTAGGCTACGTATGAAAAATAAAACTGCTATCTGTCAATTTGAATTATTTAGCGTATAATTCCCTCGATAATTCGTATTTTTACTATTCATAAAGATATAAACAATTATTTATGTTTCGTATTAATTTTGGTTTAATTTTTTTCATGCATAGTTTACTGAAAAATGAAATTTATTTAAATTTCAATTGCATTTTTCTCAATATTTTTGTTATGTAAGGATATAAAATGCATACATGGTTGAATTTAGAAAAAAAAATACCATCCCATTTAAAAGAATATTCATTAAGTGAATGTCCCTCTTCCTCTACTATAACTTTTATTTGAATCATTTTCTTGTATTTTCAATAATAAAGAAAATAATCGAAGTGTCCCGTCTCTGAGAAACACGCTATATATATATATATATATATATATATATATATATATATATATATATATATATATATATATATATATATATATATATATATATATATATATATTGTAAAATAAAAACATATTAAATATTAATATTTTAGACCTTATTACGCTAAAAGAGTACCTCACAGTAACTTATTGCTAGTAGTTGTAATGGCAAATACAGCTTCATGTGATAAAAAATATTCATCAGCTAAAACAGTAATTACTTATGAAAACGTTACATCCCCATGTCATAAAATGCAGATGAATACATTATATAGAAGAAAACTCTCTGGTTGTTATAGTGAACATCCGCTGGTATATTTGTTAAGCAGTTATACAAAATTTGTATTATATATATTTTGTAATTGTTTCAGGAACAAGAAATTAAACTGTGTGGTAAATCATCTCCTATCAGCATTAATGTAAAAATTTTACTATTGTGTTTAATTATTTTATTGGCAACGAAAAAATATATACAGTAAATTGATACAATTGTTATTTAAAACGAATGTTGAGTATGTATGTATTGTAATTTATAATATAAATGTTTATTACTTAATATAAAGGCACATATGTACCTTTTCATCAAACTTTAATGACGTCACGAAATTACATAGTATGGTACTAATTTAAGCCGCGTTTACAGCCGAAATTTGTAGCACTGGAATTTGAAGAAAATAATTTGACCGTTCACAGCTCGAAATTTGTGCCGTAATGCCATCTAGCAAAAAAATAAACGTTTCTGAAAATCAATCATTTGTTTGTCAATGCATTCATTAACTCGTTAAAAATGATTAAAAACCATGTCAATAAAATAGCAATCCTTCCTTTGCGATTTCTACCCGTTTTAGTTTGTCATATAAAATTAATATTGTGAAAGTTATTTTATTTTTTGGTTATAATTATACTTAAGCATAGCATAGACAGTTCTATTTTAAATACATTATTTAGACGTTTACACTACTTCTTTTAGATAATAATACAACAAACATCAAATTAAAAACATTGAAATAACCACAACAACTTTGGTTATGACTTTATAAGAAAAGTGTTCTATGCTAAAAACATGAAATATAGATGTTCACAGTTTTTCCATCAATAATATAATTTCTAAAAAATAAATACTGTTGTTTTGTACTTTATTGAAAAAGGCAGATATGAACATATAATAAAGAAAATAAATCAAAAACAAAGTAAAACAATGAAATCCATTCAAATCACCCAGACGTCAACAATATAAGTTCATTCAAATCAAATATATTTTACACAATTAGTAGTACGCACCCTAAATTAGCCACAAAAGTTTGGAGCTTGCAAACTTTTCTACAAATTATAATTCGTGTACACCAAATTTCAGCGCTGTGAACGCAAGTACACGTTGCAATGAGACAAGCTCCACGAATTTGAACGAATTTCACCAAATTTCGGGCTGTGAATGCGGCTTTAATTTAAAAAAATGTAATGTGTATTGCATAATTGTAATTACGTGCGATGCTAATTTTTGCAATTCTAAAATAAAAACGGTAAATGAAGCAAATACCGCTTTTATCCAGTTCTACTTACACTTACCTTCTTAATCCATAAAAATCAGTAATATTTGTTGCAATTGTCTCTTTTATCCATTAATATCAGTCATGAATGTTCATTATAAACATAACCTATAAAATTTACTGTCAGACGAATGACAATGACAGAACACTATATCAACAAAGCATGTCATGTAAATGTATAAATCTTCAAATCCAGTCATGCCAAACATTGGTGAAAAATTAACTACAATTATTTTAATTAAATTAAAAATGCGTGAAAAACATGTTCCACTTTAAAATAATTGTAAATTTAATTAAAATGTACTTTTCTTATAGTGTGCAAAAAATCGTATTTAAACATGAACATCACTCAGCCATTGCTACAGTTTTTTTTTTCATTTTGTTATGTTTTGATGACGTACCTCCTCTGCAAAAATATTTGTAATATACGTAGCATTCGCTCAGTTTGCTACTCTTGTTGAACGAATCTAATTACCATTCATGAACCTTTGTTCACAATATTTTTTGCCTAGCAATTTTATTCCATGTGTATTTATTTATTTATTTATTGATTGATTTATTTATTAATATTTGGGAAGCCAACAGTTACCCAATAAAAGGCTTCCACGATTTATACATAAGGATAACAATAGACAAATACAGATGAACAGTTATAGTTTATAATAGTTTTAATGCAGTCTTAAAATGACTAAGTGAGAGGCTAAAGAGATCTAAATGCTGAAAATTCTTTGTATATGTTATCATTATTCTATTCATAGGGGAATTTTTTAAATTATTCGAGTTATATTTTTCGACATAAAATAAACATTTATTGCGAGTGTTTTTCGAGGGAGCATGAAAATGTAATTTATCAATTATATTGTGGTTGTCAATATAGTTATTAATAACATTAAATAAAAACAGCATGTCAGCGTTTAATCTCCTTGTCTCAAGTGGTTTTAAATTATGATCTATCACAATCTCATCACAGCTACCTAGGTTGAGTTAAGGGAGAACTTATTTATTAATAATGAAATAAATTTCCTTTGTACAGATTATATATATTTATTATATTGTGGGTTCCAAATCTGAGATGCATATTCGAGTATAGGCCGAACAAAAGAATTAAATAACAAGATGAAGGATTTTATATGATTAACCCGTTTTTCTGATCTAAATATAAAGCCTAAACTTTTATGTGCTCTATTCACTATTGAATGTACGTGTTCATTTAATAAAAGTTTACACTCATATAAAACACCTAAGTCTTTAATTGATGATTTACGCTGGACAATTGTATTTTGTAGTTTATAAGAAAAGTTATAATAATGCCTATTCCTGCTAAAACTTATAATGAACCATTTACCTATGTTTACGGCTAAATCATTCTCAATACAAAATTGTTCAAGTCCAATAAATCTTGGAGCTGGTTACAATCTTCGAGTGATCTTATATATTTAAATATTTTTAAATCATCGGCGTACAACAAGAAGTAACAATTTAGGAGACAATGAAAGATTGAATTTATATAAATATTGAACAATAGAGGTCCTAAATGCGATCCCTGCAGAACGCCAGATGAAACATTGATTATCCGTGATTTAAAACCATTTACGCAAACAAATTGAGAACGATTTCTCACATAGGACTCCATCCAGCGTAACAAAGACCCATGAATACCATAAGACAGTAATTTTTTGATTAATATCGAGTGATTTACTCTATCGAAAGCCTTACTGACGTCGGTGTATACAACATCAACTTGTATATTATTATCCATGTTTCTACTTAGAAATTAAACGGTATGAGGTTATTTAGTACAGATTTCTTGGAGCGAAATCCTGTTTGTTGTGGTATAATTATATTATTGAGATTTGATTTAATTTGATTAACTATGAGACATTCAAAAATTTTACCAAAGTGTGATAGAATGGAAATGGGTCTGTAATTTGTCACATTTCTTTTGTCACCAGATTTTTGAACTGGTGTTATATAAGATAATTTCCATATGCTCGGGAAAACACCTGTCTCTAATTATTTATTGAATAATAAAAATAAAGGGTATGTTAGCTAGTATTCACATTTTCTAATAAATAGTGGATGGATTTTATCTGGTCCACGCCCTTTTTTGATGTTAATTGTACTTAAACAATGTAAAATATCAGAATCGTTAATAAATATATGACCAGTATTAATATTACTGGTGTTGTCATTAACGGAATAATTAATATTGGTTGAGTTGGTATACACTGACTCGAAGTGAGTAGCAAATAAATTACATATATCCTCTCCGGAATGTGCTTCACTGTTGTTTAAAAACATTGAATTTGGTAGGCAATTTACATTTTGTAATTGTTTTGTATACATACATACATACATAAAATAACGCATTTCCCACTTAGTGGGTTAGTGTGACAAGGCGAGGGTAAGCACAATAACAGATAAATAACTTTTTATAAACTCTTCTAAATTATAGTTTCAATATTCATATTTTAACTCTGTTTATCTGTTTAAGTTATAAATGTCAAAATTCAGTTTAGAAATTCTTATCGTATTATGATAGTCAGGACATTTATTTGTTGATAATTAAGTCTAGAAATTATTGTGTATGCGTACGTGACTATGGATGCCCTTGCCTATGCACCCCATACCCCTAAGATAATCCTGTCCTGGAGATAGCGTTTTTGTTTTAAGGCAGTCGGCATTAGTTAGCCATGGGATAAACATGGAGCAGTCTGCATTAGTTAGCCATGGAATAAACATGGAAGAGTTTTAGTTTTGGGCGACGCTCGCTCTGGGTTACAGAATGTAACCAGTTTGGTTAGTTATGTTTAATTAGTTAATATTCTAATCATGTAAATAAACATTAGTTTAATTGTAAATAAAGTTTAGTTAGTAAATCAACAAGTTGTGTTCATGTCCGTAGTGTTCATCAGTGTAAAGTGTAAAAAGCCTCAAGTGAAGAGTCTGTGTGTTCTTCCTTCTCAAGAAGTCCTTATCACCAGTAAGAGTCAGCAGTATTATCAGTCAGCTTCTCAGAGACCCCCCCTCGTGTTACAGTGGCGCAGTCAACGGGTAGGATAATGAGAGTAATTGTTTACTCTTACTTATCCGAAAAGTTCCTACATCAGTTTCAGTTTTATTAGTTTGTGACCGAGGAGAGGGTACTTGGTGTACAATATGTACACATTTACGACCACGACACCAGCGATGATACAGCAACCCAGGCCGTATCAGCCGTCACCAGATATGATTGACGTATTGCTTGAAATAAATACGTTCTCTGGTGATGGCAGAGTGGGAGAATATATCCAGAACATGGCAGCAGCCAGCAGACGATACGGCTGGGATGAAGTTTTTCTCGGCAGCGCAATAGTGTTCAGGCTCAGTGGTAAGGCAAGGGAATTGTATTTTGAAATTCCTTTATGTAAGCGGCCTACCACTGGCACAGATATGGTGCGTTGGTTAGAAATAACCTATGCAGGACGCACCATATTACCACCATCATTTTTTCCGACTTGTGCGCCAAGTTTTTATGGTTCAGCATGGGCGCACCAGGTTTATGCACCGCAGGCGCCGTTAGATTCGTTGTCTCCAGGGCATGGAGTGCACGAGTTGCCAGTAGGGAGGATCAGTTTAGAAGAAATTGAGTCCTTGCTGGCAATAGAGGATCGTTTTGCGGTGGTAGACATACCACGACCGGAAAGTCCGACAATAGTCGTCACAGTGAGTGACAAGGGCGTACAAGAAGGAAAAATGATTGAAGAGAATTGCCTGCCGGAGGAAACAGCGAAATGTGAGACTGAGGAAGAACACAGCGAAGTAGCTGATGAACTGGACATGAACACAGTATATGACGACAACCTGCACGAAATGGATCTGCAAATGGTCAACGAAGAGGACATCGAGAATGGCGACTTGGGCATGAACGTCGGAGAGGACAACTTGGCATGCCCACCTGTGCAAGTTTTACGCCGCACCCATGGAGGGCACGCCACTGGTGATATCGTGTTACATTCCAGGAACGACGTTATCTCTTGCAGAAGTGTTCCCAAATTTTTTGTAGTGCCATCCCTTAGACCGCTTAGGTGTGAACACCCCCCTCCCTCGTTCAGTGCAGTGACCTTTGTGTTGTTTTCATTTATGACGATTATATGACGATTTTTGTTAGTGTTTAGTTTTTTGGCTAGTTAAGTTGCATGTTAGATTAATAATTTTAATTAGATAAGAAAATAAAATACCCTTTTCCTTTTTAGCATTTGTGATTTGAATTTGGAATTTGTTAAAACGTTTTAGGTACGTTTTTATTGAGTTTACATTATGTTTATAATGTTTTATGTTTGTATGCTTTTGCATTTGTAATGTCATAGGTTTTATACCTTTTGTCTGTTTTTAACATGTTATGTTGTGTTTGTACATTTGTACCTGTTTTGCAATTTGTCTTGCGATTTTTGTATTCTATGTTTTATGCTTTGTCTCATATGTGTAATATGGGTGATGTTTTATGTTTTATTTGTTTTATGTATGTGTTTTATGTTCTGTGGTTGCAGAATTTGGAAACTATCTTCAGTTCAGGATTTAAGAATAAATATATCGATTTTGCGATATATTTATGTCTTAAGGGGAGGATAATGTGACAAGGCGAGGGTAAGCACAATAACAGATAAATAACTTTTTATAAACTCTTCTAAATTATAGTTTCAATATTCATATTTTAACTCTGTTTATCTGTTTAAGTTATAAATGTCAAAATTCAGTTTAGAAATTCTTATCGTATTATGATAGTCAGGACATTTATTTGTTGATAATTAAGTCTAGAAATTATTGTGTATGCGTACGTGACTATGGATGCCCTTGCCTATGCACCCCATACCCCTAAGATAATCCTGTCCTGGAGATAGCGTTTTTGTTTTAAGGCAGTCGGCATTAGTTAGCCATGGGATAAACATGGAGCAGTCTGCATTAGTTAGCCATGGGATAAACATGGAAGAGTTTTAGTTTTGGGCGACGCTCGCTCTGGGTTACAGAATGTAACCAGTTTGGTTAGTTATGTTTAATTAGTTAATATTCTAATCATGTAAATAAACATTAGTTTAATTGTAAATAAAGTTTAGTTAGTAAATCAACAAGTTGTGTTCATGTCCGTAGTGTTCATCAGTGTAAAGTGTAAAAAGTTTAAAGTGTCTGTGTGTTCTCAAGAAGCCATCGGCACGAAGTGTTGGACGCCAGCCATCAGAGGCGTCCACCAGTAAGAGAGTGTTACAGTGGATCAGCCGGTAGAATTGCCATCAGCTTCAGAGACCCCCCCTCGTGTTACATTAGCACAAACTCAAACCCGAAAGAATAATAACATAAACCACAAAAATAATTACTCTCTCTTTCAACAACATTCTTACTAACCTGACATCATACAACAAATATTCCTCACTCATAACATATTAAAATGATCGATTTTCGGTAGCGAAATACCGCAACCGGACCATAATAATAGTTACGAAACAATCATCCTTCGCCACACATTCCTGTGTAAGGACACTTCTTTCGCATCGGCTACATTCATAATCGTACTCATACACGCTCTTCTTCTCTTCCCACTCGGAAACTTTCTCTCAATCATATCCATCCACTTACACACTGGACGGCCACGCAATCAAACACCCTCAATTATATATACGCTTCACGCGATCTCATCTTACATATCCACATACTCCACGTAAATACCTAATTTCCACGGCAGTCACTCTCTTTTTATGCTTTCCCGTCCATGCCCAACATTCGCTTCCATACATCAAAGCAGGCACTAGCACTCCATTATACACTTAAACGAGCTTCTCTAGATACGTTTACGTTTCAAGCAAACGTACACAGAGCACCCATTACCTTACACCCCGCATTCACTCTCCTTTCAATTTCTCTATCAATTCGACCATCCCTTGACATCATGCTACCCAAATATACCAACTCATTTACTTGCTCCAGTTTCACTCCATCCACCAACACATTGCACACAGTCACCAATTTACTCCTTTCAAATACTAACACCTTGGATTTATCAACATTCAACTCCAGATTCATACTTCTTCTAATTACATGTATTCTCTCTATCATTCATCAGAGTTGCTCTTCATTTTTACCTAAAACAACTACATCATTCGCATACGCTAACGCAGGCACAATACATTCACCTATTTTTTTACACCATCCATTTCATTCAATGCTCTCCGCAACAACACATCCATATACAAGTTAAACAACCACGGAGACATACCACAACCCTGTTTCACACCAACATTTATACGAAACAAATCACTCAACCTACTATCTATTCTTTCAGCAGCGTCACTATCCGCATACAATGCACGAATCGCTCCCAGCCAGTTCCCATTCACGCCGTACTCCCTGAGTACACCCCACAAAGTATCTCGAAGAACACTATCATACGCCTTTTTTTTAAATCAAGAAAGCCACAGAACACCTTGTTCTTGTCAAGTGACTTCTCAACAATCGTACGAAGAGCAAACAATTGATCGACACATACCCTCTCAGGCAAAAAACCACCCTGAACGTCACTAATTTTTGAAATTGTTATAGTTTGCACCTTATGAATTAAAACCTTATCAAAAAGTTTCCCGACTATACTCAATAAACTTATCGCGCAAAAATTCGTACATTCACTCGAACTGCATTTGCCTTTGAATAATGGACAAATAACAGCTTTTTTCCAATCACCAGGAACCACGCAACGTTTCTAACAAAATCTAAATAAATAAATAAATAAATTAACCATTCAAATAATTTCTCTCCTCCATACTTCAACATCTCATTTGTAATCCCATCCAAACCCGCAGCCTTACCGTTCCTTATACGCCCCAATGCATCACATACATCACTTTCATCTATATTATAATCATCTTCATTATCGTTTTCACTACCAGTTTCACTACAATCGTTCCTCTCAATCTCACCTCCGTACAAACCTTTAAAATGCTCGCACCATCTATTGCTCACATCTGATTCATCCCACAATAACTCTCCATTCGCACTTTTCACAGGTTTCACAACTCGACCACTTCCACTCCGCAGTCTCTTCACACTCAACCAAAACAGTCGCTGATTCGTACTGAAATCATTTGTCAATCTTTCCCTCAACAAATCAAATCGCTTTTTACTTTCTCTCACCACTTGCTTCACCCATTTATTCTTCCTTCTATACTCTAACAAACATTCTTCTCGCAAGCGCCCAGGCGAATCCTTAATATTTAAAACTTCAAATATGCTCTCTTTTTCTCAGCAATCGCTTCTTTCACCTGATCATTTCACCATGCATTTTTCGAACAAAAGCGTAATCTACTTTCACCACAAACTTCTTTTGCACATTTGAGGAGGGAATCCTTAAATTTCATCCAAACTTCATTTATATTACAATTGTAAGATTAACCGACTTACCTGTAAGGAAGGTTGATCGTAATTTTCCGAGCTTGTCTTCTGATATAATTACTATATAGTGTCGCGTTATGTCATACCTGTCGGTACATTTGAAAGCTATGTAATCAAAAAAAACACCCGACGTAACACTTCATTACAGCTCATTTAGTCACTCATTTAGTTATTTGTGATACGCATTTCGCACTTGGGTTCTTCGGGTGAGGTGGGGGTTTCGTAATTATATCGGAGGACAATTTCGGAAAATTACGATCAACCTTCCTTACAGGTAAGTCGGTTAATCTTACAATTTTCCTTCGCTTGTCCTCTGATATAATTACTATGTAGATGTTTAAAGTGATGGGTGCGAAATCGTGTTGAATCTTATCGTATTTAAAACAGTTTTCGTACATTATGATATACATAGCCCATACAAGCACCAACCCGGTTTGCAATAGCCTATATATAACAATAGCCCCTCATAAATCCCATTTTTTTTAACTAATTCTCTATACTTATTTGCAAAAGTTGACTATTAGGTAATTACAGGTTTATTATAAAAGTTGATTGAATATTGAGAATTTGGTGTTCAACATGTCATGTCTATATTAACACTTGTTTTATTTGCTACAGAAGTGGAAGCGAGTCTTATCGTGTTGAATCTTATCGTATTTAAAACAGTTTTCGTACATTATGATATACATAGCCCATACAAGCACCAACCCGGTTTGCAATAGCCTATATATAACAATAGCCCCTCATAAATCCCTTTTTTTTAAACTAATTCTCTATACTTATTTGCAAAAGTTGACTATTAGGTAATTACAGGTTTATTATAAAAGTTGATTGAATATTGAGAATTTGGTGTTCAACATGTCGTGTCTATATTAACACTTGTTTTATTTGCTACAGAAGTGGAAGCGAGTCTTATACTATAACCTCGAAAAATATGATTAACTATACGGCTCTTTTTTAATACTAGTTTTATCCATCTACCAACTGGTGGGGGCGTGCTTTGTGCTGTTAATTCTAAATTTAAATCTACCCTTGTTAATATTAATCTTCATCCCTCATCTTCTACCGATATCTTATGTATAAAAAAATTTCTCTCTCCTACCAACTATACCTTTCTTCTTGTCTTTTACTGTCCTCCTCCTGTTACTTTAACTGTTAGAATATTTACTTGACACGTTAGAATCTCTCATCTTCTATTGACAATCATTTTATTATTCTTGGAGACATTAACATTACAAATCTTGTCAATGCTGATGATGTCAATTCTAGCTGTCATTTGTCACGTAGGTTCAAATTTTTTTTAAAGCTTTTTAAGTGGGCATCAATATAATTCTGTTACCAACTCTAACGCTAGAATTCTGGATGTAGTTGTATCTAATACTTTTTGTAACGTCTCGCACTCTCCTGATCCAGTTGTTGTGGAGGACCCAAATCACCCTGCTCTTGACATTCATCTCTCCTGTCCTATAAATCTTAAATCTAACAATTCTTCATTTAATTCTTCTCCTACTTATAATTTCAAATCTGCTAACTTTCCTCTTTTATATAACCTACTTTCTGGTTCTAACTGGGAAGTATTAAATAATTTTGATAATTACGATTTAATATATTTTATCAAATTATTTTTGACATCTTTGACCAAACCGTACCGAAAACTTGCAACAAACCTTCTACTAACTTTCCTCATTGGTTTACGCGATCAATTATTAGGAATATTAAACTCAAAGAGCACTATCGTAAACTGTACATAAAAAATAAATTTGAATTTTATAATTCCGAATATAAGAGATTACGAGCTCTTACGAAAAAGGATATACATATTGCTTACAAAACTTACATTTCTTCCATGGAAAACAAAATTGGTAATAATCCTGCCAGCATATGGAATTTCATAAATGCAAAGAAAAATAATACTCGCTTACCTGGTATTTACAATGCATCTAAATGATACAAAATATAATTCTACTCCTGACATTGTACAAGTATTCTTGAGTTATTTTTTTTAGCGTTTTTGAAACTGATGATGCTTCATCCCCCTTATCTATTAATATGTACGATTACGGTGGTTTTGTAAATCTTTATAATATATCTAACGAAGATGTTATTCAGGCTATTAATGATATCAAACCGTCCCGTACTCCTGGTCCTGACAACATTCCTGCTTATATTTGAAAGGGATGTCGTGATCTGTTCGTTCGTCCTCTTCACATCTTATTTAATCTCTCTTTTACTACAAATACCTTTCCTTCTTCTCTTAAAACTTCTTTTGTTACACGTACACCTGTATTTAAATCTGGCGACAAATCTGATATATCCATTTACCGACCTATCTCTATACTTTCCAATCTTTCTAAAATCTTTGAATCTATTATTTATAATCACATATATAACGAAACGCAGAAATACATAGCTCCACAACAACACGGTTTTATGAAATGTAGATCAATTACTACAAATCTTATGAATTTTACTGATAAAACTACAAGAGCACTTCGTGACAATAAGCAGATAGATGTAATCTACACCGATTTCGCCAAAGCATTTGACAAGCTTAACCATAATATCATTCTATATAAACTTTCTCATAACTTTAACTTTTCCCCTAATCTTATAGCTTTTCTTTCTTTATATCTCTCAAACAGAAAAATGCAAGTGCATTATAATAACTATCATTCTAGCACATACATGCCAACTTCTGGTGTACCACAGGGCTCCAACCTTGGACCCTTGCTATTTATACTTTTCATCAATGACATCTCTACCAGTGTTAAACACTCTGATTTATTTCTTTATGCCGACGATATGAAGATATCTAAAATAATAAATTCACCTGAGGATAGTTTCAGGCTGCAAGATGATTTAAACAGCATTCTACTGTGGTCTAAATCTTGTAAACTACATTTCAATATTCAAAAATGCAAAATTATGACATATTCTGTGAAAAACTCTTTTACATCTTACACTTATAAAATGGATCACCATCTGCTAGATCGAGTAACTGAGTTTAAAGATCTAGAAATCATTTTTGATGTTAAGCTCTCTTTCATTCCACATATAAATTACACTGTAAAATCGGCTTACAAAAACTTGGTTTCATAATTCGCAATTGTCGTTCTTTTTGTAAGTTAAAAACCTTAAAAACTTTGTACTTCTCCTTTGTGCGCTCTAAATTTGAATACTGCTTACAGATATGGAATCCTATATATGAGGTTCATGCCAATATTATCGAAAAGATACAATACAAATTTGTAAAGTATTGTTATTTTAAAATTTACGGGGTTTACCCTACCCATGAGACATAATACAATAACTTGCTACTGACTTTCAATCTGATTTCGTTAGAAAATAGGAGAATAATGCAATCTTCTATCTATTTATATAAGCTAGTGAATAATTTTATAGACGATTCCATTTCTTTAGGTAGTATTCCATTCTCCGTTCCACGATTACCATCGAGAAACAAGAATACATTTGGATGTATATTTGTACGTGTTAATTATGAAGCTAGGTCGCCCATCAGGCATTTATGTTACATTTTTAATAGTTTATCTGTTGAAATAGATATTTTTCATTTAACTCCAAGGCGCTTCAAACAAGCTTTGATAAATATGTTTTTATAGTATTATTTCATTGTTATTTTTTTTTCTTTATGTTTAATCTACATTCTTTTTTGTGTGGAAACATATTATTGTAAGTGTATTTGTATATATTTTGCATCCACCCCGTAATTGGGATCTTGATCCTGTGGGATGGATGGGTTATTTTCAATAAATAAATAAATAAATAATAATTGGAGAAAATACTGGATGATTCGGTTTTAGGTATGTTAGAATTAAATATCTTTGGTCATTTGAACGATATTCAAATGTGATACGACTGTAGAGAATAATTGTTGACGCAGTGTGCAATTCTGGTTTTTTGCGGAGAAATGGAAAAACAAGTAAAGATTGTTGTCTAATAGGACCTGATGTCTTTATTCGTTCACTATTTTCTATTTTATCTTGTATTCTTGTAGTAAGGTTTACATTTATTGATGATAGAGTCTGAACCCTATGTGCACTAGTAAGAGCCATTAAGGTAACTAGTTTGATAGTGGTCCTTGTAAGGGAAAATATATTTCCGATATATTTTAGAATTTGAACTCGATTCTATGTAACTTCATATTTTCGATTTGCTGATCTTGTAATGTAAGTTTCTCTAATTTGTCTTTTAATTACAAATTCATCTTCGATTTTTACCGATAGTATTAGATTGAGAGCTGCTCGATAAGAAAATCCTGTGTAGTAGGAACTCTTTACATGGACGGAGTTGGTTATAAAATTTATATTATATTCTAAACAATATAAATATGGTTCTAAATTTTTTGAGCAACAAAATTTCTTGGTTCTTTCTTTTGTGACAGCACCCATAATGTTCCTTCGGACACGATGACAGTATTAAAAGCAAAACAGCTTGAGGAAAGTTTTTATTTATAAACACTCTCCGGATAATATCCCTGCTATTAGGGTAAAATTCTTGAACAACCAATGTGTGTCTCTGAAACGTGATAAGAGTAAAGAATTTTTGATTCAACAAAATTTTGATTTTCTGTGTGCAATCTTTGGAATAATGCATACCAACTATTAAAATACCGATCGCTTTTTCAAGTATTATTATTTCTAACTTATTATTGAAAAAGGACGGAAAAACGTAAAAGTAATACGCGTAATTATTTGTAAAGACATCTACTGAAAAAGAGTCTGGAGTACGTAATTTTTACATTTTGTGTTAATTATTCCGGCATATAGGTCAATTTGCAGTTTCCCGAATTTTGTAACTACAAGGTGTCCATGATAATTATTCCAACATGGGAAACTCGAGAAAAATAAGAGATACGAAGCCGGTTAAATTAGATAAAAGTTGCCTCTTTAGAACATCACGGTAATGGTGTTTCGTTATTTGCGAAAAAGGCAAAGGTCACTGAATATAGGCGAAAATGTAAATTTTGCTGTTTTTTATTTTGAAAATATTCTAAGTGTTAAATAATACTGGATTTTCGGTTTGCACATCTTTAGAGAACTTTTTATATTTTTTCGACTTATGATGTGAATGTTTTAATTTTTATATGAACGCCATATTAAAAGTTACACCAGTTATTTTTGTTCCTTCCAACGATGTACAACATGTCTCTGTTCATTTGTTTTAAACTGCAAAAATTCAACAATTATTAAGTTTATGGATTAAAAACAATGGTTTTTGCCATGTGATAAAACGCTGCTAAAAAATCCAGAAAATTTATGCGATAATTACGTTCCTGCGTGTTGCATTACCCGCGTGCTAAATTAAATTCTTGACTGGGAGCTCCGAAGCCAGAGGTTGAGGCACTAGAAAAAAATTTCAAGTTTAAACCTTTTGTTTTATGTGACACATAGTAAGTGAAAAATGACTGCATCACCAATTATGATGATTTTTTGCGGTAGTTCGAAATAGTCATTTTTCTGTTAAGTTTTGCCGATAGTTATGTGGAGCTAAGATAAATTTTCCTTTTTCCAAATCCCAGAAACTTTAGTTTTTGCGTTGAATTGAAGTTACATATTTTTCTTTTAACAGTGATTCAAGGAGTTTTACTGTAGATACACATTGATACTAAATTCTATTTTTTTTTTCATTATTAATATGTGTGATATATGTTTTTAACCTAAATGGTAAACAATTAACTTCATATCTCTAATATTTGAAACTAAATCTAAGGTATTTTCTAAATTTGCTTTCTATTAATAGTAATAACAAGCGTGTTTGAAAACTGTATTTGCTAGGTAGCAGTTATTAGTAATAAGTAGTTTAGATACTATTTTAGAATCTTCTAAATTTAAAAAAAGGATGCAATATGAATATATTTAGTTCTACTAAATTTTAAATAAAGCTAAATTTTCCATTAGGTTTTTTTTCGCTTAAAATAACTTCATATGAACTTATTTGGAGTACCTAGCACTTGGATATAGTACCTATAAAGAGTAAGTCAGAAACAGCCTATTCATGTTTTAAGTTGACTGTTTCCAATAACTGTTTTTGGTACAGGATTTCGAAAGGAATATTTTTGAAAGGTATAGCGAATCCGTTTACCCAGATTAAGACAATTTTGTCTTGCGTAAGAGCCTGCCAATTACACCAGTAATTAGGTAGGAAACCAGCATAGTTTCTCATGTATCTCTTGTTCTTTTATTGCCCTGTGTTTAACGCCTCCCTCCTCTCTTTTAGCCTGGTGGAGTTCCGATGCCTGTTAGTTTACACGGTTTTGAATGAAGGGGTGTTCGTTTTTAGGTTTTCATAAAGATTTTTGTTGAAGAAATAATCGTCCATACCTGTGGTATTTCACCACTTTCCTGTACTCTGTATTTTGGTGAGGTGAGAAAATGTATTTTCTGTAGAGCGAGATTGCGTTATGTACAATTGCGGCATTATCCATAAACTGAGAAGCGTCTGCCAATTTTGGCAAAGAATCTGCTACACCAGTTAGAGTTAGATCGTTTGTTAGCATGTGCCTCATTAAGATAACCAAAGCTAAAAGGCTATGAGTAATCTATTCATGTAAGGAAAATGTCTTGTTTGACCACTGTTTCCGGTATGCACGCTTGAATTTCACCAATTAGTTTAGGAGGGTGCAAGGCTTAATAAATGGCTACCAACGGGTACTTGTCAGCTATTTCTTCCTTTAAATCTTTGTTATTTCTTACAACAAATTCATCTTGTATGTTTACGTTTTGGCCTTTGTTAATCGGTAGGATTTTTCCCCTAGAAAGAAATAAATCTTTGCTTAAGACTTTAGATACAGAGGAAAAGACTTGTCTCCGAAACCATGTTACCGCACACCGGACAAGCATATATCATCATCTCCTTGTGTTGAAACTACTTATATGAATAAAATATAAGGTTCGTAAGTCACGTGACAAACTACCTGAATTAAGGAAGGTTTGATGTTTACATAACAAATGTAACACTGAACGTATGTAACATTTTTACCAGTAGGAATAAGCCAACACTAAACCTGGACTATGGAAGGGTACTATAAAGTACTTACCTTAATTACTAAAAATTGGATAAACACATGTTTATCAGGAATGCAGCGGTAAGTCACTTGACTATCTGGTTCAGATTAGTGTAATTTTAAGCCATAATGAACACATGTCCATCAGATCTAAGGGGGTAAGTCTCCTGATTTCCAGATCCAAATATTATAGGGCAGAAAAAAGGATGAACACGCGTTCATCGGATCTATGAGGGTAAGTCACATGACTACCAGACCCTTGCCATAACAAAATATCTAGTACTTACTAGGACTTCAAAATTAGTTTTTTTTTTCAATCTATTTAATTCCTCCTCCAACGCAGCGTAGCGGTAGGCTGAAGGTGAAGAGTGCCTTCTTTTTCACAATATCATTATCATTACACTTTATTTAAAAACACAACACTTGTGGAACGTCTGTATCCGACATGTACAAATAACGGAATGAGTGATTAAATGAGCTGTAATGAAGTATTACGTCGGGTGTTTTTTTGATTACATAGCTTTCAAATGTACCGACAGGTATGACAACGCGACACTACATAGTAATTATATCGGAGGACAAGCGAAGGAAAATCAAATTTAGACTCACATTCGGGCAAGGATTCATTCAATCTTTCAACATAATGAATTCTAACATAATCACCAAAATGTCCCAATACATTCTCAGACTCACTTCGTTTAATACCCATCCATCCATTCAGATCACCACACACTATCACTCTCACCCGGATCACACAAATCAATTACACTATTTAGCGAAGTCCAAAACTGATCTTTTTAAAGGTCATTTTCGGAGTCTGTTGGACCGTAAGCGGAGACAACGAAGATTCGTATATGCCTACCTTGAATCTCATCCAAGAAACTCGCGAAGAAGTACAGCCATAACTTGTACGAGTATGTTGCCAAAAATAGTTGATATTATTGGACATACTCGTATGTTCAATGTTTTTATATAATTATTCTCTCATTGGTCATTGGTCTGAGTTATTTTAATTCTTTGGCGAAGGGTTGAAAACGAATTATAATCATTAGCATCATTATATATTTTCAATTTTTTTATTATATATATATATATATATATATATATATATATATATATATATATATATATATCCTTTTCTTTTATCATTTTTATTAACGATCCTGAGAACCAGATAGGATTCGATCTCTTTTTAAGATAGTAAATTGGACAATATGTATCTAACAAATTATATATAATATAAAAAATTGTGACATTTTGATTAACATCGCCGTCTTTGAATTTGTTGTCCCAATCAACAGCAGAAAATTTATAGATAAGATTTTCATAATCGCAACTCTTAAAGTTGTAACGAGAAAAAAAAATTGTTTACCAACGATTTAAAGTTATAAAAAAGATATGGAAAGGTTAATTTCAAGTGCTGGATGAAAATTATCTAACTTACTGATAGGGGAATTACAACAATTAATATTAACAGTAGAGGAACAAAGAACTAAATCCAAATTTTTTTGTTGGTGATTGAGAATGTGTTTATATTAATTCAAGTTGCACAACGAAATTGTGTTGGCAAATTCTACTTGTGTCTCTAGCCTTTTAGTAAAATATGGTTTTAGTATGTTACTTTGTACTGGAGTTCACTGAATGTCTGGAAGATTATAATCACCCATAATGAGACTCTTAAGCCGGTATCCCACTGTAAAAAAATTAATAAAAATGTTTATAATTTTTTTTATAAAAACGTTCCCTGAAAAGTACTGCATCCCACTCTAAAAAATTTTACGCGTTTTTATGGAGTGTTGCATAACTCATGAAAGAGAATTGGCGCTAAAGATACTACTAAACTTCATTTTGTGGCCGTTGTTCTGGAGGCCTATTCTATAACTTTTACTAATATTGATACGCGCTTCATCTTTGTAAATTTCCCAGCGAGTATCGTCGAACACCAGCGGTGAATTCGAGACGGGATTCCAAGCACGCATAGGATCTTGGAATTTAGATATTCAGATCGAAGTTGTCAGTTGTTTCGGCGCCATCATTGAATCGTTTAACTTTCGACTATGAATTTTTTGTGTTGATTGAATTTAAGTGGTTTTTAATTTCTTCTTTTTGTAAGGTTTGTAAGGAGTTGAAACTATACTAATTATTATTTTATTTTAACATGAATTTGTTTATACTTGTTGAAGACAAATCGGCATGTACGATAACTAAATTTTAATCAAATTTCAGATTGAATAAGAATGCCAGTTGGTATGTTATCGACTATTCATATCTTCTTATGGATATCGGTAAACGGATCTAGCGAATTCCTACACATTTGAGCATTTAATAAGTAATATTACTTATTAAATGATTTGACGTTAAGATGATACAAATATTTTAAACAATTTTATTTACAGGTATTTATAACTAGGTACTGATGTCATTTAACTTTTTAACTGTAGGAAGCTACCCAAGTAACACTGACCGACGGTCGACCAAAAAGTGACGTCGATTATAGGTTGAATTTAAGTCATATGCGGCCGTCTAATTTGACGTGGATGCGACGGCACTGCGACGTTGATTTTTGGTCTGAAATACGACTATATAGACGTCTAATTTGACGTCTATGCGACGACACTGCGACGTTGATTTTTAGTCTGAAATAGGACCAGGCCCGGATTAGCATTTCTTTACGCCCTAGGCCAAAATTCATGACTGCACCCCCCCCTCCCCCTCTCAATATACACCGAGTTTTAATAATGCTTGATTTCATTAAATTCTTGTTCTATATCGGTGCCTTTATGAGTCTATAAACACACTGAAAACATGTTAAGATCTATGAACGTACTGTTTTTGGAGCTTTTCGTTTTCTAGAGGTGGTATGACGTACTGCTTTTAAAACTGATACATAAATGACATATCAACATCAAATTGCTGTCAGTCAGCAAAGAATTTTCATCCCTGAAGTTCATTTTGTTATTTGTTAGCGGGAAGTGCTATCAACGTAAATGATTTTACAGGTCGCATTTATTAAAAATCTAATAGAATTATAAAATTACCCCAATAGAAAAAATAACATGTTTCATAAGAACTGTGATCGCACTCGTCCTTTGTAAAACTCACCGTGAAGCGGCTCGTTTTCCAAAGTTGGACTCGTGGGTTAACAGATTGCCTTATGAAATTTGTTTTTCAATATACCTACTATTATCAGTCATCAAAGATACATTTACCATCTTCATGTAAACAATAATTTTGGACTTATTAGATGCAGTTTTTAATTCTGAACAGTTTTCGTATTTATACTTTTATTCTAAAATTCATAGGGCAGAAATTACTGTCATGAAAATTGTACCATTGTATTTGCTAAGATTTATAAGTAGATACCCGGTATATAAATAGAATTATTTTAAATCTTCGACAACTGTCATAGCTCAACAGAATTTACCAATCACTCTATTATACTAATTTTGTATAATTAAAGCAAATGTGACTGTTTACATCGTCTAGTACCTCCCTCTTTTCATTTTCCCATTTATCCAACTACTCGATGGGCGCCCCCTCCGTGCCTGCGCCCTAGGCCACGGCCTAGGTTGGCGTTATGTGTAATCCGGGCCTGAATATTTAGACGTCAGATTACGAGTAGTGGTCGCTATGACGATTTTTTATGGTCATAATTAGGTCTATTTAAACCTTTGTCACATGTTTAATTTGACGTCTTTGCGACGAATATTATTACTTTATTTTTAATATTATAAAAAATTCATATTCAATTTTAAAAATTTATTTAATTTGGCAACTTATAATTGTTTATAATACACGAAGGTGTATATTATTTTTATTTAAATATCAAATTGATATTTTTTCTCAATGCAATAATATAAACAATAATCTTTAAAACTTAGAAAAAATGTAATAAAAATCAAATTTAATATACTTTTTTATTTAATTATGGTTATCCGTCATCGTCACCGAAATGGATAAGCCGTGGTGATATTTATGTTTTATTTATTTAAAAAAACATATTTACATTTATATACATACGACTGTAAAAAAGAAACAATTTATATCTGTTATATTTGTGGTACAAAAATCAAAGTTATTATTATATTGGAAATTTTAATTTTTAACATTTTAAACAAAATCTAATAGTGCTTTAGAAATAAATTTTAAATCTTACAAGAAATATTATTAAAAGAAAATGTATTAAGGGATCTTTGAGTTTTGTATTTACAACTTTCCTATGAAATTAAAAGGTCGTAAAATAAAATAAAAAAATTGTATTTTGTACATGACAGATTTCCAAACAGACCCTAATGAACAAAACAATACAATGACAATGCAGCATATCACCAAGACCAGATGGCTACTGTTGCTTGTGTAGGCAAATATACCGATTGATATTAAAATGCTGCGGTTTGTTATTGTTTTTTTGTTTTATTAATATATTTTCATACAGAAATATTTTTTTTTACACTGAAGAAGAAGGGGAAAAAATAATTTGCTGACCAAAAAAAAGTACTGTTACATGGTTTGCTACGATCTTAATATTGTAGATACAGCCAAAATAAATATATAAGTTTGTGCTACCACCCATAAACCACCCCTACAACCCCTGACAGATAGCCTTTACTTGTGTAACTATTACAATTATGCTTTAAATTCTGTGTTTTAATTAATGCTACCAACTTTATATTACACATGCTTACTTCGGTAATAGATGTGATTATGCTACCATCCATAAACCACCCCTACAACCCCTGACAGATAGACTTTACTTGTGTAACTATTACAATTATGCTTTAAATTCTGTATTTAATTAATGCTACCAAATTTATATTACACATGCTTACTTCAGTAATAGCTGTGATTATGCTACCACCCATAAACCACCCCTACAACCCCTGACAGATAGACTTTACTTGTGTAACTATTACAATTATCCTTTAAATTCTGTGTTTTAATTAATGCTACCAACTTTATATTACACATGCTTACTTCAGTAATAGATGTGATTATGATACCACCCACAAACCACCTTTACAACCCCTGACAGATAGGCTTTACTTGTGTAACTATTACAATTATGCTTTATATTCTGTGTTTTAATTAATGCTACCAACTTTATATTACACATGCTTACTTCGGTAATAGATGTGATTATGCTACCATCCATAAACCACCCCTACAACCCCTGACAGATAGACTTTACTTGTGTAACTATTACAATTATGCTTTAAATTCTGTGATTTAATTAATGCTACCAAATTTATATTACACATGCTTACTTCGGTAATAGATGTGATTATGCTACCATCCATAAACCACCCCTACAACCCCTGACAGATAGACTTTACTTGTGTAACTATTACAATTATGCTTTAAATTCTGTGTTTTAATTAATGCTACCAACTTTATATTACACATGCTTACTTCGGTAATAGATGTAATTATGCTACCATCCATAAACAACCCCTACAACCCCTGACAGATAGACTTTACTTGTGTAACTATTACAATTATGCTTTAAATTCTGTGTTTTAATTAATGCTACCAACTTTATATTACACATGCTTACTTCGGTAATAGATGTGATTATGCTACCATCCATAAACCACCCCTACAACCCCTGACAGATAGACTTTACTTGTGTAACTATTACAATTATGCTTTAAATTCTGTGTTTTAATTAATGCTACCAACTTTATATTACACATGCTTACTTCGGTAATAGATGTGATTATGCTACCATCCATAAACCACCCCTACAACCCCTGACAGATAGACTTTACTTGTGTAACTATTACAATTATGCTTTAAATTCTGTGTTTTAATTCATGCTACCAACTTTATATTACACATGCTTACTTCGGTAATAGATGTGATTATGCTACCATCCATAAACCACCCTTACAACCCCTGACAGATAAACTTTACTTGTGTAACTATTAAAATTATGCTTTAAATTCTGTGATTTAATTAATGCTACCAAATTTATATTACACATGCTAACTTCAGTAATAGCTGTGATTATGCTACCACCCATAAACCACCCCTGCAACCCCTGACAGATAGACTTTACTTGTGTAACTATTACAATTATCCTTTAAATTCTGTGTTTTAATTAATGCTACCAACTTTATATTACACATGCTTACTTCGGTAATAGATGTGATTATGCTACCATCCATAAACCACCCCTACAACCCCTGACAGATAGACTTTACTTGTGTAACTATTACAATTATGCTTTAAATTCTGTAATTTAATTAATGCTACCAAATTTATATTACACATGCTTACTTCAGTAATAGATGTGATTATGCTACCACCCATAAACCACCCCTACAACCCCTGACAGATAGACTTTACTTGTGTAACTATTACAATTATGCTTTAAATTCTGTGTTTTAATTAATGCTACCAACTTTATATTACACATGCTTACTTCGGTAATAGATGTGATTATGCTACCATCCATAAACCACCCCTACAACCCCTGACAGATAGACTTTACTTGTGTAACTATTACAATTATGCTTTAAATTCTGTGATTTAATTAATGCTACCAATTTTATATTACACATGCTTACTTCAGTAATAGATGTGATTATGCTACCACCCATAAACCACCCCTACAACCCCTGACAGATAGACTTTACTTGTGTAACTATTACAATTATCCTTTAAATTCTGTGTTTTAATTAATGCTACCAACTTTATATTACACTTGCTTACTTCAGTAATAGATGTGATTATGATACCACCCACAAACCACCCCTACAACCCCTGACAGATAGACTTTACTTGTGTAACTATTACAATTATGCTTTAAATTCTGTGTTTTAATTAATGCTACCAACTTTATATTACACATGCTTACTTCGGTAATAGATGTGATTATGCTACCATCCATAAACCACCCCTACAACCCCTGACAGATAGACTTTACTTGTGTAACTATTACAATTATGCTTTAAATTCTGTGATTTAATTAATGCTACCAAATTTATATTACACATGCTTACTTCAGTAATAAATGTGATTATGATACCACCCATAAACCACCCCTACAACCCCTGACAGATAGACTTTACATGTGTAACTATTACAATTATGCTTTAACTTCTGTGTTTTAATTAATGCTACCAACTTTATATTACACATGCTTACTTCGGTAATAGATGTGATTATGCTACCATCCATAAACCACCCCTACAACCCCTGACAGATAGACTTTACTTGTGTAACTATTACAATTATGCTTTAAATTCTGTGTTTTAATTAATGCTACCAACTTTATATTACACATGCTTACTTCGGTAATAGATGTGATTATGCTACCATCCATAAACCACCCCTACAACCCCTGACAGATAGACTTTACTTGTGTAACTATTACTATTATGCTTTAAATTCTGTGTTTTAATTAATGCTACCAACTTTATATTACACATGCTTACTTCGGTAATAGATGTGATTATGCTACCATCCATAAACCACCCCTACAACCCCTGACAGATAGACTTTACTTGTGTAACTATAACAATTATGCTTTAAATTCTGTGTTTTAATTAATGCTACCAACTTTATATTACACATGCTTACTTCGGTAATAGATGTGATTATGCTACCATCCATAAACCACCCCTACAACCCCTGACAGATAGACTTTACTTGTGTAACTATTACAATTATGCTTTAAATTCTGTGTTTTAATTAATGCTACCAACTTTATATTACACATGCTTACTTCGGTAATAGATGTGATTATGCTACCATCCATAAACCACCCCTACAACCCCTGACAGATAGACTTTACTTGTGTAACTATTACAATTATGCTTTAAATTCTGTGTTTTAATTAATGCTACCAACTTTATATTACACATTCTTACTTCAGTAATAGATGTGATTATGCTACCACCCATAAACCACCCCTACAAACCCTGACAGATAGACTTTACTTGTGTAACTATTACAATTATGCATTAAATTCTGTGATTTAATTACTGCTACCAAATTTATATTACACATGCTTACTTCAGTAATAGATGTGATTATACTGCCACCCATAAACCACCCCTACAACCCCTGACAGATAGACTTTACTTGTGTAACTATTACAATTATCCTTTAAATTCTGTGTTTTAATTAATGCTACCAACTTTATATTACACATGCTTACTTCAGTAATAGATGTAATTATGACACCACCCACAAACCACCCCTACAACCCCTGACAGATAGACTTTACTTGTGTAACTATTACAATTATGCTTTAAATTCTGTGTTTTAATTAATGCTACCAACTTTTTATTACACATTCTTACTTCGGTAATAAATGTAATTATGCTACCACCCATAAACCACCCCTACAACCCCTGACAGATAGACTTTACTTGTGTAACTATTACAATTATGCTTTGAATTCTGTGTTTTAATTAATGCTACCAACTTTATATTACACATTCTTACTTCAGTAACAGATGTGATTATGATACCCCCCACAAACCACCCCTACAACCCCTGACAGATAGACTTTATCTGTGTAGCTATTACAATTATGGTTTAAATTCTGTGTTTTAATTAATGCTACCAACTTTATATTACACATTCTTACTTCATTAATAGATGTGATTATGCTACCACCCATAAACCACCCCTACAACCCCTGACAGATAGACTTTACTTGTGTAACTATTAAAATTATCCTTTAAATTCTGTGATTTAATTAATGCTACCAACTTTATATTACACATTCTTACTTCAGTAAGAAATGTGATTATGCTACCACGCATAAACCACCCCTACAACCCCTGACAGATAGACTTTACTTGTGTAACTATTACAATTATGCTTTAAATTCTGTGTTTTACTTAATGCTACCAACTTTATATTACAAATTCTTACTTCAGTAATAGATGTGATTATACTACCACCCATAAACCACCCCTACAGCCCCTGACAGATAGACTTTACTTGTGTAACTATTACAATTATGCTTTAAATTCTGTGTTTTAATTAATGCTACCAACTTTATATTACACATGCTTCCTTCGGTAATAGATGTGATTATGCTACCGTCCATAAACCACCCCTACAACCCCTGACAGATAGACTTTACTTGTGTAACTAATACAATTATGCTTTAAATTCTGTGATTTAATTAATGCTACCAAATTTATATTACACATGCTTACTTCAGTAATAGATGTGATTATGCTACCACATATAAACCACCCCTACAACTCCTGACAGATAGACTTTACTTGTGTAACTATTACAATTATGCTTTAAATTCTGTGATTTAATTAATGCTACCAAATTTATATTACACATGCTTACTTCAGTAATAGATGTGATTATGATACCACCCATAAACCACCCCTACAACCCCTGACAGATAGACTTTACTTGTGTAACTATTACAATTATGCTTTAAATTCTGTGTTTTAATAAATGCTACCAACTTTATATTACACATGCTTACTTCGGTAATAGATGTGATTATGCTACTATCCATAAACCACCCCTACAACCCCTGACAGATAGACTTTACTTGTGTAACTATTACAATTATGCTTTAAATTCTGTGTTTTAATTAATGCTACCAACTTTATATTACACATGCTTACTTTGGTAATAGATGTGATTATGCTACCATCCATAAACCACCCCTACAACCCCTGACAGATAGACTTTACTTGTGTAACTATTACAATTATGCTTTAAATTCTGTGTTTTAATTAATGCTACCAACTTTATATTACACATGCTTACTTCGGTAATAGATGTGATTATGCTACCATCCATAAACCACCCCTACAACCCCTGACAGATAGACTTTACTTGTGTAACTATTACAATTATGCTTTAAATTCTGTGTTTTAATTAATGCTACCAACTTTATATTACACATTCTTACTTCAGTAATAGATGTGATTATGCTACCACCCATAAACCACCCCTACAAACCCTGACAGATAGACTTTACTTGTGTAACTATTACAATTATGCATTAAATTCTGTGATTTAATTAATGCTACCAAATTTATATTACACATGCTTACTTCAGTAATAGATGTGATTATGCTGCCACCCATAAACCACCCCTACAACCCCTGACAGATAGACTTTACTTGTGTAACTATTACAATTATCCTTTAAATTCTGTGTTTTAATTAATGCTACCAACTTTATATTACACATGCTTACTTCAGTAATAGATGTAATTATGACACCACCCACAAACCACCCCTACAACCCCTGACAGATAGACTTTACTTGTGTAACAATTACAATTATGCTTTAAATTCTGTGTTTTAATTAATGCTACCAACTTTTTTTTACACATTCTTACTTCAGTAATAAATGTAATTATGCTACCACCCATAAACCACCCCTACAACCCCTGACAGATAGACTTTACTTGTGTAACTATTACAATTATGCTTTGAATTCTGTGTTTTAATTAATGCTACCAACTTTATATTACACATTCTTACTTCAGTAACAGATGTGATTATGATACCCCCCACAAACCACCCCTACAACCCCTGACAGATAGACTTTATCTGTGTAGCTATTACAATTATGGTTTAAATTCTGTGTTTTAATTAATGCTACCAACTTTATATTACACATTCTTACTTCATTAATAGATGTGATTATGCTACCACCCATAAACCACCCCTACAACCCCTGACAGATAGACTTTACTTGTGTAACTATTAAAATTATCCTTTAAATTCTGTGATTTAATTAATGCTACCAACTTTATATTACACATTCTTACTTCAGTAAGAAATGTGATTATGCTACCACGCATAAACCACCCCTACAACCCCTGACAGATAGACTTTACTTGTGTAACTATTACAATTATGCTTTAAATTCTGTGTTTTAATTAATGCTACCAACTTTATATTACAAATTCTTACTTCAGTAATAGATGTGATTATACTACCACCCATAAACCACCCCTACAGCCCCTGACAGATAGACTTTACTTGTGTAACTATTACAATTATGCTTTAAATTCTGTGTTTTAATTAATGCTACCAACTTTATATTACACATGCTTCCTTCGGTAATAGATGTGATTATGCTACCGTCCATAAACCACCCCTACAACCCCTGACAGATAGACTTTACTTGTGTAACTAATACAATTACGCTTTAAATTCTGTGATTTAATTAATGCTACCAAATTTATATTACACATGCTTACTTCAGTAATAGATGTGATTATGCTACCGCCCATAAACCACCCCTACAACCCCTGACAGATAGACTTTACTTGTGTAACTATTACAATTATGCTTTAAATTCTGTGATTTAATTAATGCTACCAAATTTATATTACACATGCTTACTTCAGTAATAAATGTGATTATGATACCACCCATAAACCACCCCTACAACCCCTGACAGATAGACTTTACATGTGTAACTATTACAATTATGCTTTAACTTCTGTGTTTTAATTAATGCTACCAACTTTATATTACACATGCTTACTTCGGTAATAGATGTGATTATGCTACCATCCATAAACCACCCCTACAACTCCTGACAGATAGACTTTACTTGTGTAACTATTACAATTATGCTTTAAATTCTGTGTTTTAATTAATGCTACCAACTTTATATTACACATGCTTACTTCGGTAATAGATGTGATTATGCTACCATCCATAAACCACCCCTACAACCCCTGACAGATAGACTTTACTTGTGTAACTATTACAATTATGCTTTAAATTCTGTGTTTTAATTAATGCTACCAACTTTATATTACACATTCTTACTTCAGTAATAGATGTGATTATGATACCACCCACAAACCACCCCTACAACCCCTGACAGATAGACTTTACTTGTGTATCTATTACAATTATGGTTTAAATTCTGTGTTTTAATTAATGCTACCAACTTTATATTACACATTCTTACTTCATTAATAGATGTGATTATGCTACCACGCATAAACCACCCCTACAACCCCTGACAGATAGACTTTACTTGTGTAACTATTACAATTATGCTTTAAATTCTGTGTTTTAATTAATGCTACCAACTTTATATTACAAATTCTTACTTCAGTAATAGATGTGATTATACTACCACCCATAAACCACCCCTACAACCCCTGACAGATAGACTTTACTTGTGTAACTATTACAATTATGCTTTAAATTCTGTGTTTTAATTAATGCTACCAACTTTATATTACACATTCTTACTTCATTAATAAATGTGATTATGATACCACCCATAAACCACCCCTACAACCCCTGACAGCTAGACTTTACTTGTGTAACTATTACAATTATCGTTTAAATTCTGTGATTTAATTAATGCTACCAACTTTATATTACACATTCTTACTTCAGTAATAAATGTGATTATGCTACCACGCATAAACTACCCCTACAACCCCTGACAGATAGACTTTACTTGTGTAACTATTACAATTATGCTTTAAATTCTGTGTTTTAATTAATGCTACCAACTTTATATTACAAATTCTTACTTCAGTAATAGATGTGATTATACTACCGCCCACAAACCACCCCTACAACCCCTGACAGATAGACTTTACTTGTGTAACTATTACAATTATGCTTTAAATTCTGTTTTAATTAATGCTACCAACTTTATATTACACATTCTTACTTCAGCAATAGATGTGATTATGCTACCACCCATAAACCACCCGTACAACCCCTGACAGATAGACTTTACTTGTGTAACTATTACAATTATGCTTTAAATTCTGTGTTTTGATTAATGCTACCAAATTTATATTACACATTCTTACTTCAGTAATAGATGTGATTATGCTACCATCCATAAACCACCCCTACAACCTCTGACAGATAGTCTTTACTTGTGTAACTATTACAATTATGCTTTAAATTCTGTGTTTTAATTAATGCTACCAACTTTATATTACACATGCTTACTTCCGTAATAGATGTGATTATGCTACCACACCTACAACCCTTGACAGATAGACTTTACTTGTGTAACTATTGCAATTATGCTTTAAATTCTGTGTTTTAATTAATGCTACCAACTTTATATTACACATGCTTACTTCAGTAATAGATGTGATTATGCTACCACCATGAACCATCCATAAAACACCTGACAGATAGACTTTACATGTGTAAATATTACAATTATGCTTTAAATTCTGTGATTTAATTAATGCTACCAACTTTATATTTCACATGCTTACTTCAGCAATAGAAGTGATTATGCTACCACCCATAAACCACTCCTACAACCCCTGACAGATGGACTTTACTTGTGTAACTATTACAATTATGCTTTAAATTCTGTGATTTAATTAATGCTACCAACTTTATATTATACATGCTTACTTCAGTAATAAATGTGATTATGCTACCACCCATGAACCATCCCTAAAACCATTGACAGATAGACTTTACATGTGTAAATATTACAATTATGCTTTAAATTCTGTGATTTAATTGATGCTACCAACTTTATATTTCACTTGCTCACTTCAGTAATAGATGTGACTTTGCTACCACCCATAAACCACCCCTACAATCCATGACAGATAGACTTTACTTGAGTAACTATTACAATTATGCTTTAAATTTTGTGATTTAATTAATGCTACCAACTTTATATAACATATGCTTACTTCAGTAATAGATGTGATTATGGTACCACAAATAGTTACACAAGTAAAGTCTATCTGTCACGGGTTGTAGGGGTGGTTTATGTATGGTAGCATAATCACGTCTGTTACTGAAGTAAGCATGTGTAATATAAAGTTGGTAGCATTAATTAAAACAGAGAATTTACGCATAATTTTAATAGTTACATAAGTAAAGTCTATCTGTCAGGGGTTGTAGGGGTGGTTCATGGGTGGTAGCATAATCACATCTATAACAGAAGTAAGCATGTGTAATATAAAGTTGGTAGCATAAATTAAAACAGAGAATTTAAAGCATAATTGTATTAGTTACACAAGTAAAGTCTATCTGTCAGGGGTTGTAGGGGTGGTTTATGGGCGGTAGCATAATCACATCTATTACTGAAGTAATCATGTGTAATATAAAGTTGGTAGCATTAATTAAAATGCAGAATTTAAAGCACAATTGTAATAGTTACCCAAGTAAAGTCTATCTGTCAGGGGTTGTAGGGGTGGTTTAGCATAATCACATCTATTACTGAAGTAAGCATGTGTAATATAAAGTTGGACGCATTAATTAAAACAGAGAATTTAAGCATAATTGTAATAGTTACACAAATAAAGTCTTTCTGTCAAGGGTTGTAGGGGTGGTTTATAAGTGGTAGCATAATCACATCTATTACTGAAGCAAGCATATGTAATATAAAGTTAGTAGCATTAATTAAAACACAAAATTTAAAGCATAATTTTAATAGTTACACAAGTAAAGTCTATCTGCCAGGTGTTGTAGGGGTGGTTTATGTATGGTAGCATAATCACATTTATTACTGAAGTAAGAATGTGTAATATAAAGTTGGTAGCATTAATTAAAACACAGAATTTAAAGCATAATTGTAATAGTTACAGAAGTAAAGTCTATCTGTCAGGGGATGTACGGGAGGTTTATGTATGGTAGCATAATCATATTTATTACTGAAGTAAGAATGTGTAATATAAAGTTGGTAGCATTAATTAAAACACAGAATTTAAAGCATAATTTGAATAGTTACACAAGTAAAGTCTATCTGTCAGGGGTTGTAGGGGTGGTTCATGGGTGGTAGCATAATCACATCTATTACTGAAGTAAGCATGTGTAGTATAAAGTTGATAGCATTAATTAAAACAGAGAATTTAAGCATAATTTTAAAAGTTACACAAGTAAAGTCTATCTGTCAGGGGTTGTAGGGGTGGTTTATGGGTAGTAGCATAATCACATCTATTACTGAAGTAAGCATGTGTAATATAAAGTTGGTAGCATTAATTAAAACACAGAATTTAAAGCATAATTGCAATAGTTACACAAGTAAAGTCTATCTGTCAAGGGTTGTAGGGGTGGTTCATGGGTGGTAGCATAATCACATCTATTACTGAAGTAAGCATGTGTAATATAAAGTTGGTAGCATTAATTAAAACAAAGAATTTAAGCATAATTTTAAAAGTTACACAAGTAAAGTCTATCTGTCAGGGGTTGTAGGGGTGGTTCATGGGTGGTAGCATAATCACATCTATTACTGAAGTAAGCATGTGTAATATAAAGTTGGTAGCACTAATTAAAACACAGAATTTAAAGCATAATTGCAATAGTTACACAAGTAAAGTCTATCTGTCAGGGGTTGTAGGGGTGGTAGCATAATCACATCTATTACGGAAGTAAGCATGTGTAATATAAAGTTGGTAGCATTAATTAAAACAGAATTTAAAGCATAATTGTAATAGTTACACAAGTAAAGTCTATCTGTCAGGGGTTGTAGGGGTGGTTTATGGATGGTAGCATAATCACATCTATTACTGAAGTGAGCATGTGTAATATAAAGTTGGTAGCATTAATTAAAACACAGAATTTAAAGCATAATTGCAATAGTTACACAAGTAAAGTCTATCTGTCAAGGGTTGTAGGGGTGGTTCATGGGTGGTAGCATAATCACATCTATTACTGAAGTAAGCATGTGTAATATAAAGTTGGTAGCATTAATTAAAACAGAGAATTTAAGCATAATTTTAAAAGTTACACAAGTAAAGTCTATCTGTCAGGGGTTGTAGGTGTGGTTCATGGGTGGTAGCATAATCACATCTATTACTGAAGTAAGCATGTGTAATATAAAGATGGTAGCATTAATTAAAACACAGAATTTAAAGCATAATTGTAATAGTTACACAAATAGAGTCTATCTGTCAGAGGTTGTAGGGGTGGTTCATGGGTGGTAGCATAATCACATCTATTACTGAAGTAAGCATGTGTAATATAAAGTTGGTAGCACTAATTAAAACAGAGAATTTAAGCATAATTTTAAAAGTTACACAAGTAAAGTCTATCTGTCAGGGGTTGTAGGGGTGGTTCATGGGTGGTAGCATAATCACATCTATTACTGAAGTAAGCATGTATAATATAAAGTTGGTAGCATTAATTAAAACAGAGAATTTAAGCATAATTTTAAAAGTTACACAAGTAAAGTCTATCTGTCAGGGGTTGTAGGGGTGGTTCATGGGTGGTAGCATAATCACATCTATTACTGAAGTAAGCATGTGTAATATAAAGTTGGTAGCATTAATTAAAACACAGAATTTAAAGCATAATTGCAATAGTTACAAAAGTAAAGTCTATCTGTCAGGGGTCGTAGGGGTGGTTTATAGATGGTAGCATAATCATATCTATTACTGAAATAAGCATGTGTAATATAAAGTTGGTAGCATTAATTAAAACACAGAATTTAAAGTATAATTGCAATAGTTACACAAGTAAAGTCTATCTGTCAGGGGTTGTAGGGGTGATTTATGGATGGTAGCATAATCACATCTATTACTGAAGTAAGCATGTGTAATATAAAGTTGGTAGCATTAATTAAAACTCAGAATTTAAAGCATAATTTTAATAGTTACACAAGTAAAGTCTATCTGTCAGGAGTTGTAGGGGTGGTTTATGGATGGTAGCATAATCACATCTATTACTGAAGTAAGCATGTGTGATATAAAGTTGGTAGCATTAATTAAAACACAGAATTTAAAGCATAATTGCAATAGTTACACAAGTAAAGTCTATCTGTCAGGGGTTGTAGGGGTGGTTTATGGGTGGTAGCATAATCACATTTATTACTGAAGTAAGCATGTATAATATAAAGTTGGTAGCATTAATGAAAACAGAGAATTTAAGCATAATTTTAAAAGTTACACAAGTAAAGTCTATCTGTCAGGGGTTGTAGGGGTGGTTCATGGGTGGTAGCATAATCACATCTATTACTGAAGTAAGCATGTGTAATATAAAGTTGGTAACACTAATTAAAACACAGAATTTAAAGCATAATTGCAATAGTTACACAAGTAAAGTCTATCTGTCAGGGGTTGTAGGGGTGGTAGCATAATCACATCTATTACGGAAGTAAGCATGTGTAATATAAAGTTGGTAGCATTAATTAAAACAGAATTTAAAGCATAATTGTAATAGTTACACAAGTAAAGTCTATCTGTCAGGGGTTGTAGGGGTGGTTTATGGATGGTAGCATAATCACATCTATTACTGAAGTAAGCATGTGTAATATAAAGTTGGGAGCATTAATTAGAACAGAGAATTTAAGCATAATTGTAATAGTTACACAAGTAAAGTCTATCTGTCAGGGGTTGTAGGGGTGATTTATAGATGGTAACATAATCACATCTATTACTGAAGTAAGCATGTGTAATATAAAGTTGGTAGCATTAAATAAAACACAGAATTTAAAGCATAATTGCAATAGTTACACAAGTAAAGTCTATCTGTCAGGGGTTGTAGGGGTGGTAGCATAATCACATCTATTACGGAAGTAAGCATGTGTAATATAAAGTTGGTAGCATTAATTAAAACAGAATTTAAAGCATAATTGTAATAGTTACACAAGTAAAGTCTATCTGTCAGGGGTTGTAGGGGTGGTTTATGGATGGTAGCATAATCACATCTATTACTGAAGTAAGCATGTGTAATATAAAGTTGGTAGCATTAATTAGAACAGAGAATTTAAGCATAATTGTAATAGTTACACAAGTAAAGTCTATCTGTCAGGGGTTGTAGGGGTGGTTTATGGATGGTAGCATAATCACATCTATTACTGAAGTAAGCATGTGTAATATAAAGTTGGTAGCATTAATTAAAACAGAGAATTTAAGCATAATTGTAATAGTTACACAAGTAAAGTCTATCTGTCAGGGGTTGTAGGGGTGGTTTATGGGTGCTAGCATAATCACTTCTATTACTGAAGTAAGCATGTGTAATATAAAGTTGGTAGCATTAATTAAAACACAGAATTTAAAGCATAATTGCAATAGTTACACAAGTAAAGTCTATCTGTCAGGGCTTGTAGGGGTGGTAGCATAATCACATCTATTACGGAAGTAAGCATGTGTAATATAAAGTTGGTAGCATTAATTAAAACACAGAATTTAAAGCATAATTGTAATAGTTACACAAGTAAAGTCTATCTGTCAGGGGTTGTAGGGGTGGTAGCATAATCACATCTATTACGGAAGTAAGCATGTGTAATATAAAGTTGGTAGCATTAATTAAAACTCAGAATTTAAAGCATAATTGTAATAGTTACACAAGTAAAGTCTATCTGTCAGGGGTTGTAGGGGTGATTTATGGATGGTAGCATAATCACATCTATTTCTGAAGTAAGCATGTGTAATATAAAGTTGGTAGCATTAATTAAAACTCGGAATTTAAAGCATAATTTTAATAGTTACACAAGTAAAGTCTATCTGTCAGGAGTTGTAGGGGTGGTTTATGGATGGTAGCATAATCACATCTATTACTGAAGTAAGCATGTGTAATATAAAGTTGGTAGCATTAATTAAAACACAGAATTTAAAGCATAATTGCAATAGTTACACAAGTAAAGTCTATCTGTCAGGGGTTGTAGGGGTGGTAGCATAATCACATCTATTACGGAAGTAAGCATGTGTAATATAAAGTTGGTAGCATTAATTAAAACAGAATTTAAAGCATAATTGTAATAGTTACACAAGTAAAGTCTATCTGTCAGGGGTTGTAGGGGTGGTTTATGGATGGTAGCATAATCACATCTATTACTGAAGTAGGCATGTGTAATATAAAGTTGGTAGCATTAATTAGAACAGAGAATTTAAGCATAATTGTAATAGTTACACAAGTAAAGTCTATCTGTCAGGGGTTGTAGGGGTGTTTTATGGATGGTAGCATAATCACATCTATTACTGAAGTAAGCATGTGTAATATAAAGTTGGTAGCATTAATTAAAACACAGAATTTAAGCATAATTGTAATAGTTACACAAGTAAAGTCTATCTGTCAGGGGTTGTAGGGGTGGTTTATGGATGGTAGCATAATCACATCTATTACTGAAGTAAGCATGTGTAATATAAAGTTGGTAGCATTAATTAAAACAGAGAATTTAAGCATAATTGTAATAGTTACACAAGTAAAGTCTATCTGTCAGGGGTTGTAGGGGTGGTTTATGGGTGCTAGCATAATCACTTCTATTACTGAAGTAAGCATGTGTAATATAAAGTTGGTAGCATTAATTAAAACACAGAATTTAAAGCATAATTGCAATAGTTACACAAGTAAAGTCTATCTGTCAGGGCTTGTAGGGGTGGTAGCATAATCACATCTATTACGGAAGTAAGCATGTGTAATATAAAGTTGGTAGCATTAATTAAAACACAGAATTTAAAGCATAATTGTAATAGTTACACAAGTAAAGTCTATCTGTCAGGGGTTGTAGGGGTGGTAGCATAATCACATCTATTACGGAAGTAAGCATGTGTAATATAAAGTTGGTAGCATTAATTAAAACTCAGAATTTAAAGCATAATTGTAATAGTTACACAAGTAAAGTCTATCTGTCAGGGGTTGTAGGGGTGATTTATGGATGGTAGCATAATCACATCTATTTCTGAAGTAAGCATGTGTAATATAAAGTTGGTAGCATTAATTAAAACTCAGAATTTAAAGCATAATTTTAATAGTTACACAAGTAAAGTCTATCTGTCAGGAGTTGTAGGGGTGGTTTATGGATGGTAGCATAATCACATCTATTACTGAAGTAAGCATGTGTAATATAAAGTTGGTAGCATTAATTAAAACACAGAATTTAAAGCATAATTGCAATAGTTACACAAGTAAAGTCTATCTGTCAGGGGTTGTAGGGGTGGTAGCATAATCACATCTATTACGGAAGTAAGCATGTGTAATATAAAGTTGGTAGCATTAATTAAAACAGAATTTAAAGCATAATTGTAATAGTTACACAAGTAAAGTCTATCTGTCAGGGGTTGTAGGGGTGGTTTATGGATGGTAGCATAATCACATCTATTACTGAAGTAGGCATGTGTAATATAAAGTTGGTAGCATTAATTAGAACAGAGAATTTAAGCATAATTGTAATAGTTACACAAGTAAAGTCTATCTGTCAGGGGTTGTAGGGGTGGTTTATGGATGGTAGCATAATCACATCTATTACTGAAGTAAGCATGTGTAATATAAAGTTGGTAGCATTAATTAAAACAGAGAATTTAAGCATAATTGTAATAGTTACACAAGTAAAGTCTATCTGTCAGGGGTTGTAGGGGTGGTTTATGGGTGCTAGCATAATCACTTCTATTACTGAAGTAAGCATGTGTAATATAAAGTTGGTAGCATTAATTAAAACACAGAATTTAAATCATAATTGCAATAGTTACACAAGTAAAGTCTATCTGTCAGGGGTTGTAGGGGTGGTAGCATAATCACATCTATTACGGAAGTAAGCATGTGTATTATAAAGTTGGTAGCATTAATTAAAACACAGAATTTAAAGCATAATTGTAATAGTTACACAAGTAAAGTCTATCTGTCAGGGGTTGTAGGGGTGGTAGCATAATCACATCTATTACGGAAGTAAGCATGTGTAATATAAAGTTGGTAGCATTAATTAAAACTCAGAATTTAAAGCATAATTGTAATAGTTACACAAGTAAAGTCTATCTGTCAGGGGTTGTAGGGGTGATTTATGGATGGTAGCATAATCACATCTATTTCTGAAGTAAGCATGTGTAATATAAAGTTGGTAGCATTAATTAAAACTCAGAATTTAAAGCATAATTTTAATAGTTACACAAGTAAAGTCTATCTGTCAGGAGTTGTAGGGGTGGTTTATGGATAGTAGCATAATCACATCTATTACTGAAGTAAGCATGTGTAATATAAAGTTGGTAGCATTAATTAAAACTCAGAATTTAAAGCATAATTTTAATAGTTACACAAGTAAAGGCTATCTGTCAGGGGTTGTAGGGGTGGTTTATGGGTGCTAGCATAATCACTTCTATTACTGAAGTAAGCATGTGTAATATAAAGTTGGTAGCATTAATTAAAACACAGAATTTAAAGCATAATTGCAATAGTTACACAAGTAAAGTCTATCTGTCAGGGGTTGTAGGGGTGGTAGCATAATCACATCTATTACTGAAGTAAGCATGTGTAATATAAAGTTGGCAGCATTAATTAAAACACAGAATTTAAAGCATAATTGCAATAGTTACACAAGTAAAGTCTATCTGTCAGGGGTTGTAGGGGTGGTAGCATAATCACATCTATTACGGAAGTAAGCATGTGTAATATAAAGTTGGTAGCATTAATTAAAACACAGAATTTAAAGCATAATTGTAATAGTTACACAAGTAAAGTCTATCTGTCAGGGGTTGTAGGGGTGATTTATGGATGGTAACATAATCACATCTATTACTGAAGTAAGCATGTGTAATATAAAGTTGGTAGCATTAAATAAAACACAGAATTTAAAGCATAATTGCAATAGTTACACAAGTAAAGTCTATCTGTCAGGGGTTGTAGGGGTAATTTATGCGTGGTAGCATAATCACATTTATTACTGAAGTAAGAATGTGTAATATAAAGTTGGTAGCATTAATTAAATCACAGAATTTAAAGCATAATTGTAATAGTTACACAAGTAAAGTCTATCTGTCAGGGGTTGTAGGGGTGGTTTATGGATGGTAGCATAATCACATCTATTACTGAAGTAAGCATGTGTAATATAAAGTTGGTAGCATTAATTAAAACAGAGAATTTAAGCATAATTGTAATAGTTACACAAGTAAAGTCTATCTGTCAGGGGTTGTAGGGGTGGTTTATGGATGGTAGCATAATCACATCTATTATTGAAGTAAGCATGTGTAATATAAAGTTGGTAGCATTAATTAAATCACAGAATTTAAAGCATAATTGCAATAGTTACACAAGTAAAGTCTATCTGTCAGGGGTTGTAGGTGTGGTAGCATAATCACATCTATTACGGAAGTAAGCATGTGTAATATAAAGTTGGTAGCATTAATTAAAACACAGAATTTAAAGCATAATTGTAATAGTTACACAAGTAAAGACTATCTGTCAGGGGTTGTAGGGGTGGTTTGTGGATGGTAGCATAATCACATCTATTACTGAAGTAAGCATGTGTAATATAAAGTTGGTAGCATTAATTAAAACAGAGAATTTAAGCATAATTGTAATAGTTACACAAGTAAAGTCTATCTGTCAGGGGTTGTAGGGGTGGTAGCATAATCACATCTATTACGGAAGTAAGCATGTGTAATATAAAGTTGGTAGCATTAATTAAAACACAGAATTTAAAGCATAATTGTAATAGTTACACAAGTAAAGTCTATCTGTCAGGGGTTGTAGGGGTGGTTTATGGATGGTAGCATAATCACATCTATTACTGAAGTAAGCATGTGTAATATAAAGTTGGTAGCATTAATTAAAACAGAGAATTTAAGCATAATTGTAATAGTTACACAAGTAAAGTCTATCTGTCAGGGGTTGTAGGGGTGGTTTATGGGTGCTAGCATAATCACTTCTATTACTGAAGTAAGCATGTGTAATATAAAGTTGGTAGCATTAATTAAAACACATAATTTAAGCATAATTGTAATAGTTACACAAGTAAAGTCTATCTGTCAGGGGTTGTAGGGATGATTTGTAGGTGGTAGCAAAAACATATGTATTTATGTTGGCTGTATATACAATATTAAGATGGTAGGCAAACCATATAACATTACTACATCCTTTTTTTTGGTCAGCAAATTATGCAGACCCAAGAAGAAGAGTGCCCTGTCTCAAAACGTGCTAATTCGCGACTAAAATTAACTCGTAGCCACCTAGCGAGGAAAATCGGAAATTCTCAAAATCATACTCAGCTCTCAGGTGATTCAGCCCACATTCAGCCAGCCTATTGAGATAGTGGTAGATGAATATATTTGTTGGTTGTTATTATATGCATATTCTGCAGTTTTTGTTCGGTAAGTAATTAAACTTATTTTTATTTATAATATATTTACATTTTATTAAATGTATTATTATTTAAAACTTGTACTAATATTATGTTTTAAACATCCACAGAGTTTTATTAAAACACAAAATTAAACATTTTATTTGGGAAATCCCATTACGATACTGTCAACATAGCGCCCTTTAGTTCACATATAACGTGGCGCTGCAGTCACGCACGGAGCGAATATGCATATTCTGCAGTTTTTGTTCGGTAAGTAATTAAACTTATTTTTAATTATAATATATTTACATTTTATTAAATGTATTATTATTTAAAACGTGTACTAATATTATATTTTAAGCGACCTAACCTGTATCACTGTTTTAAGGTGGAACACCAAATCAGTTGGCATACGATAAATTAAGTTAAATAATGAATTCACCGAGAAAATCTAGAAAAGCAGATAACACTAATTGTTGTGTATACGGTTGTTCTTCTAAAAAAAGTAGAGACAAAAATCTTAGTTTTCATTTATTCCCAAGAGTAGGAGAGAAGAAGGTTAAAATTCAAAATAAATTAGGACAAACAGAACTTGTTGATAAACGTAAAGCCTGGATATTGAAAATACGTACCGGTAAACATGTAAGCAAATATATGAGAATTTGTAGTCTGCACTTCAAGAAGAAAGATTACATTCTGCCAGGTACTTTATTTTCATATTATTTTATATGAGTATCTTTCGAAGTTTTTTCTTATTTTAGATGTATCAACAAAGAAAAAATGTTGAAATCGAATGCAGCACCAAGCCAGAATTTACCACAAAAACCAGAAAGACTACCTACTTCAAGATACAGAACCAAGCCTCGTGGTGATACATCAAATGTAGATAGTCCATCTACATCTACACAATGTTTTGAAGAGAGTTACAATGTCGATGAGTTGGTTTATGAAGAAACTGAGACTAGAAAAATAGATAAAACTTTATCAAATAAAGAATTAGTGGCCGTACAAACATTATTAGATTTAATAAATTATAAGCATTCCGTAAATATTGGTGTTCAAGTGAAGAGTGGTGATATATTTCAGTCTTTTGTTAGCTTAATAGATTCCGATGCAAAATTAAATACATTAACAGGAATATCAAATTATAATATGTTACAAAATTTAAATTATGTAGTTTTATCAATTTTATTTAAATCATTAACAGCAGCGTCTTGTAAAAATGTATTTATTGATACATTAAATAAATTATATAAAACAATGCAAGTTTGTATAAATTGGCCATCAAAATCATAAAACCACCAAACCACTATTTATCACTTCTTCTCCTTCCAAAAAATTCCTTGAAGTATTTGTGGCTTGTAAATAAGAAAATAATTCCGTCGATATTAATCGATGATCTTTTCCCTTAAACATATTCACGATTATCTGCAAATAAAAATGTTATGACATGTTGTATCATAAAATATACGTTCATAAACCATAAATACGTACCTTTCACCTAAAAAACACTTTAAATAACAAATTATATTACGATTAACGTCGTACAAAACAGATATTTTATCATATATATTTGCAGCTGTCATTCAAGCAGTATGATTTTGAGCGGCCATATTGAAAAGCACACTAGCGCTGCGGTGGTAATTTTAGTCGCGAATACACAGGAAGAACTGAGCTTATAAAAGTCTAGATATCAATTTAGAAGTGGGGTTAGGTTACAAAAAACCAAACGATAATATTTGTACCAATGTTTTTGTTTTGTTAATGGTAAAGGTATGTAAAATGTAACATTTTTGAAATTATACTTATTACTCTTTCTTTTGTAGACAATATTTTCAGAAGTTTATCGAAAATTCTTCGTAAGTGTAGTATACAGCATATGAAAAGGCATAAATATACACACTGTATTTGTATTTTGTAGTAGCTTATGTTCTGAATTGACGACATTCAGCCCAATTCTCTATAGATGTTACAACGCTAAAGTTACAATAAAAAGTTACTGACAACAAATTTAGTCACTTTCGTAATAACTTTTCTTAAAAGGTTATTCTCTATTCTGAAAGTTCTTATGAAAATAGTTACTTGTTACTATAAAAGTTCCTAATTATAGTAAGTGCTGAGAGAGTGTTACTAGGCACATAATAACTGTTACTAATCATCAAAATGGCAGTCGGTTGGTTTCACTACAATTTTTTGTATGAATTAGATGATTTGGAGAATCGGTAATTATTAACAGATTATAATTATTAGAATATTTATTATTTAATTTTATGTTTCAGGCAGCGATTAGGGATTCAAAGGCGAAATTTGCGGGATAGTAGTAACCCGTTTACTTTACCAGAAAAAACTTTTAAGAAATTGTTCAGGTTAACAAAGCCACTTGTCCATGAATTAATTAATGAAATAAGCAATATTATACGCAATCAACAAAGAATAACAGCAATTCCTGTACACTTAAAAGTTTTTATAACCTTACATTTTTTGGGCCACGGGTCATACCAAACTTCAGTTGGTGACGATTTCAATTTAGCTGTTAGTCAATCAACTGTTAGTCGCGTGATTAATGAAATAACCACTGCATGTACTGAAAATTTGTTACAGAATTACGTGAAATTTCCTACAACAGAAGAGGAAATTAGGAGTGTTAAACATGGGTAGGTAAATAATATGAAGTATAAAAATGGAACTGTAAATATCTAAAATATTACAGGTTTCAAACAAAATTCAATTTTCCTAATGTGTTAGGCGCAATCGATTGTACTCATGTTGCAATAATTGCACCTAAGGATGAAGATGGAAACCCTGCTGTAGCATATTACAACCGAAAAGGATTTTACAGTATCAACGTACAAGGGGTAATTCTTCAATATAAATTAATAGAGAAAATATATAATTAATTTGAATTTTTTTAGGTATGTGATTCCAATCTAAATATATTGGCTGTAAATGCTAGATTCCCTGGAAGTACCCATGATGCTGCAATTTGGACTACGTCAACAATTCATCATCACTTAAGGCGAAAATTTGAAGCAGACCAAAGAAATACGTGGTTACTTGGTGATTCTGGCTATCCTCTTCAGCCCTGGTTAATCACACCAATACCTGATGCACCAATAGATACACCGGAAGGTAGATTTACACATCGACACTGTACAGCACGAAATGCAATGGGGGTTTCCACCGTAATCAAAATAGTGAAAAATAACACTATTACACTAAAATATATCATAAAACATTTCTGAAAACACTAATTAAATGGTTAAATATGTTTCCAATTTTTTAAAAATGAATGAAAACAATTTACTACGCTTGAAACGCTGCCAGCCAGTGACGTCACGGTCCGGATCGATTTTAGTTTCTATGTTATCCGGCAATATATGTGTGTGTGATGGGAGTAGTTTACAATATTCGATTTTACCTACATACATCAAATACATTCAATATCTTCCTATGTGATAATAGATGACAGCACATTCAAATTAGAATATTATATTTAAAAAATATTGAAGGTTAGTAGATATTCTAAACTAGTTAAAATTGTGAATACAATACAATTATTATTGTTTGCCGTATGTTATATTGATAAAGTATTTTCTAAGGTATACGTATTTAATAGATTATTGTATTTCGTGGATTAAATATTTGTAAGGTATTTAGTAAATCTCCAACAGCGTATTCAAGGGATTACCAGAAGTTATGTCTTTGCCTATAGTTATTTACAACTTGAAACGGCCGTAAAAGAATATTTGTGGAAAAACCAGGATACAAATATTCCACGAAAGAAAGCCTTAATATTACCCAGATGTTCAGTCGACGAGGGATTTGGAATTTTTGACTAAGGTTCGTAACAAACTAAATTATAAATTATGTATGCTAGTATACTTGAAACTTATTCCTTTGAAAAATATCTATTTTGTGTGTAAAAATATTTTTCTTTGTCATGTAATTTATTATTATTAATATAAAATTATCTATGATTGGTAGTATTTACAGGAGCGATTCGTTTAAACTATGAATAAACTAACAAATTCCCTTGCATTTTATTCATACCAATATATGATAATTAGTTTAAAATTTTTAGTAAATAATACTGGTCATATGTTTAGCCTTAAAGAACAAACACATGCCATGCCAAATGGCATAATTTTTACTAGAGTAATCCTATTTAACAGACAGATCTATTTGTTTTATGTGATGATATTGTCAATTTTTTAATTAGATTAAGCAAATTTCGTTATTTTTATTATTTGAGGTTCAAAGCATACAACTTTCTTTTGTATGATATAATTTACCTTTCCAAATAATTTGTAAGTCTTATTGTCTAATGTAACACAGATCACAAACAAACAGTTTGAATGTTTGAAATAAAACATTGTTTGGTGAAAACTCCCATCCCCACCTCTATGCGTTGTTCAAGAAAACTGTAATAGGAGAGTGTTAGTACACCATCAATTGATAGATGACGCCACTACTGACTCTAGAGCACACACCATCATACACCATCTGTTAAGCATTGGCTACATTAGCCGGGCATTTACGCGCTGCCGGGGCGGTAAAAATGGCCGTTCAAACGAGTTGCAAAAAATACTGTTTTCAATAATTTTTTTACAGAAAACCTGTTATAATAAAAATGTTTTATTTATTCTAATAGATATAAGTTTTCATGAGGAATAACATATAAAAAAATAAAAAAATAGTGGAAACCCCTATTGAAAGATGTTTCGGCGTATTAAAACAAAGGTTTAGGGCCTTATTAAAACATAGAGTATTACACTATGATCATTCAGCAGCTGGTAAAATTATTTATACGTGTTGTATATTGCACAACATTTGCAGAAAGAATAATATAGATTTAGATGATGATTTTGAATTAGAAGATGAAGATGTAAATGCAGATGTATTAAATTTTGGAAGAAACGAAAATAATGATGTCGACAATGCAATACGTGACTGGATTGGAGAAGGAAGAAGAGTTCGACACAGAATTATAGAATTATTTGATTTAGAACAGTAATTATATTTCAAAATAAAAGTAATCATTTACAAAATGTCAAATTAAATAAATTTTTACTTAGTTAAATAATAGCAGCTTTAGAATATTGATGTATAATAAATATTGTTTATTTTGGATTAAATTTATGATTACTCTCTGGAATATTTCATTTTCTTTGCTTCAGCCATCGTAAGCATAGCATTTGCGTATTTCGTAATTGCCTCGGCCATTTCTTTCAGACTTTCGGCAACTTGGGATAAGGACGATGATATTTTATCGGAACTAGCAGAATAAATTTCCGCAGATTTCTCTAACATTGTTGGTGCTGATTTATATTTTCTTCTTCTTTCTAAAATATAAAAAAATAATTCTTTTACTTCTACATACTTATATTAAATTAATATTTTTACGGGGTGCTGTAAATGGTGTTCTTTCTTTCACGGCAGTGTCATTATTTGGTTTATTCGTTTCTTCTTCAAATTGATTTGGAGTACTTATAATATTATGCAAATCAATTATATCATTATTCGTTATTTCCAAGTTTCCGACTACTAGAAGTATATCCTGATTAAACATTTCTGTATTTATTTCCCCTTAAAACGAAATAATTTTCGAAATTTTATGCAACTTTTTTAAAAAATGTAGTTAAATTTTACCTGTATTTGGAATACGATCCGGATTAATTTCAGGAGGTAAATTATCTTCACCTGTTATTGTTTTGTATCCAATTAAACTCATTAATCGTTCTTCTAATTCATTTAGAGGATATATTTTGGAATTACCGCCACCAGTTTTCTTTTGCTCGCATAATAATAAACGTGCCTTATGTTTAGTTTTTGACTTCCACGTTATAAAATACTAAAAACCAACTATTTAATTAGTAACTTCAATTAAACATATACCTATTAATACCCTCTTCCATTCCTCGGAAGATTTCTTGGCGCCTTTTAATTCATTCATATTTTCGGTTAATATATTCCATAAATCTTGCTGATTGTCGCCAGGATTTGTTTTGTAAGTAATTAAACTTAAATTTTGGGATATATAATCCAGCATATATTGCATTTGTTCCGAAGAAGTTTTCGTTGCTCTTTTTGAGCCCATTTCATAAATTGATTATAATCTGAGATTAAAAAGTATAAATATATTAAGTATAATGTAAATTTGAATATGTATTTACTTACAGATTAATGAAAATAAATATTTGGTAACTGTTAGGGTTCTGCTGGGTTCTGCTAAGCTTGAAAAAGAAATATAACCTAAAATTACTTTGACGTTTATGCTCAAATGTAGCTAACTTCATAACACAAATTTTAGTAATAGTTACTATGGCCTGAAAAGTTAGTAACGTTACTATTTGTAAACATTACAGAATTCCAAATTGAAAATGAGTTACAAAAAAGTAGTTATAAATTATACTACATTGTAACCTTACTACGTAGTAACTATTATAAGAACAAATTAGAGAATTCAATTGATTGTAATCCGTGACAGTAACAGGTGAAAATTATCAGGTGGCTAAACCCATCAACTTAGAACAATGGCCATAGTAGAAGAAATTTATTTTTCTATTTTAAAATCTAAACATGAACTGGTTGGTAATATAAAACAAGACATTCGAGTAACAAGGCAAAGCAAAATATCCTTATATTTAAGTGATTAACTATTTATTTCATAATAATTACAAAAATAAATACTCTGAACTAAAACTACTTTATAATTCTAATAAGATTATACAGTTCTCAAAGGAACTATTCCTGGATAAAGATAAGTTAATGTATAACAAATAGTTATTATTTTATCTATTATTGTTAAATATTAATTTGAATACCTGAGAATAGTTACTGATAATTTTCCGGACGAAATTGTATTTTTTGCTTCAACAGCTATATAATAATAATAGAACAGCTCTGCAGGCCTTATAGGCCCATGGCTTTTTTACATATTTCTTTCCATTCTAATCTATTTAGAGTCTTTATTTCCCAGTTTTTTATATTGAGTCTATTTAAGTCTTTAAATACGGAGTCACACCACTTTCCCTTAGGATGTCCTATTTTCTTCTTTATTCCTGTCCTTCCTTTGAAAACCTTCTTCACTATTCTGTCCTCTGGTAGCCGCATTAAATGTCCTAACCATCTTAGTCTTTGAGCTTTAATTAAACCCGTTATTGCACTGTCACCATATAAACGCATCGCTTCCGCATTTGTCCGTCTTCTCACCAACATTTCTTCTTTTATTTCACCGATTATTTTCCTTAACGTTTTTCTTTCCCACACCTCCAATTTTAAAATGTCCCTTTGTTTTATTGTCCACAGTTCACACCCGTACATTACTGTCGGTCTTATCACTGTCTTGTAAACCCTCACTTTTGTTGTCCATGATATATGTTTCGATTTTAGCACCCCATGTAGCATCCCAACACATTTACTTCCTTTAGTTAGCCTAGTGCTAATTTCCACACTCTCTTCGCAATTGTTGGTTAAAGTCACTCCCAATATGATCCGGAAATTTTGCTAAATTTTCATGTATTCTTGTAATCTCCATTTCTGTTAAATAAATGTACATGTATGGTATGATATTAATAGATGCATTATTATTTTTCCTTGTAATTTTTCCTACCTATTTAAGTTATTTTCGGTATATATCCGAGGTCTATCCACACGTCAAAATAACATCTTAAAAAGACGTCGAAACACCGTCTAAAAATGACGTGGAAACAACGTCTTAAAATGACGTCTAAACAAGTCTTATAATGACGTCTAAACAACGTCTTACAATGACGTCTAAACAACGTCTTACAATGACGTCTAAACAACGTCTTAAAATGACGTCTAAACCACGTCTGAATATGACGTCGAAACTACGTCTTAAAATGACGTCGCACAGCTCTACGCTGAGACGTCTTCAGGACGACTATATGACGTGAATTAGGACGTCACAATGGCGTCTTTTTTAGGTCATTTATGTTACTTGGGTACCAACGCAATGTTAAAACAATTTGCTGGCATGTATAAGCCAGCCATTTTGTACTTTAGATTTTGCGTATCTATCGCAAATTTCCACAAAAGCGATAAAAAGATAAATAAATGACGCGAAGAACTTGTACAATAACTGTATAGGTAGTTGGAAAGAATTTTGTAAACAAAGGGAAAAACGAAAGTAGTGATTTAGATTTACTTTGTTTCGAAAGATAAATAGGTATGATTCCTATTAGACTTTGAGGATATGTATTCAAAACGAACATTTACATTTATCATTGTTCCAAATTTCCGCAAACGGTGCAACAACACCCGTTGTAACAGTTTCGCTAACTTTGGTGCAACAAAAAATCGGTGTGGAGTCTATTAAAGCCAAGGAGTTGGGTGAAGAAGTGGCGAACATGAACAAAGAATTGAATAATGCTATTATAATTCTGAAAAGAATAGCTGTGACGGTAGAAAGCATAAATGAAAAGCTATAATAAATATGAAAATAAAGAATACCTGTATATGAATTGTTTTTTTTGTCATTATTTTTTTACATCCCTCTTTTACTTTTGCAAAGTAATTAATAAATATCACATACAGTAGTTGTACATAATTATTATACAATAACAAAATTGCGTAAATGATGATTTACTCTAAAAGTTTAAAGGATATTGAACATAAGAGTACATATTATAATATGTATGAAGTACTAGTACTACACAACTTACAACTAGAAAATTCCTTTGTTAATTTGTAAATACCAGATTTAAACATATTGCCAATCAATTCTCAAATTACCAACAACATGGGGACACTAAAATTACTAATATAATCCCCAAATCTATCGTTGGAGAGGGGGAAAATCAAACGATGACATACCAAGATCAAGATCTTGGTAAAGTTACTAAAGTTATGTCACAGATATTATTTTGCGTAAGATTATTTTTATTAAATTTATTATGTTTTGTCTCTAATTAGCTATTTAGGTACGTAACCGATGCTGTTGGATAAGAGCTACATTTAATGATACTGGTATTCACGTATTTTATTTCAGTTTATTTCTAGATTTCAGTGTGAGAACATCGATATTATAGTGATTCAGGTGAGAGAGTTAATCTAGCATGTGTATGATTGTGAGTGTGCATGTGAGCAGTACTGGGTACTGTAGTGGCCGCATCGTGTGAACCCGAGGGTCGCCAACGGTAGCAGCAGGGAAGGCTGTAGTGACCCGCATCTGGTGTCGCCAACGGTAGCAGCAGTTAGGGCTGTAGTGATCTGATCCAGTTGGTTAAGAGGAATGTCTCCGGATCACCACCGAAGCGGCAGTGGTTCCGTAGTGGCCGCTCGTGTGAACCCGAGGGTCGCCAGCGTAGCAGCAGGGAAGGCTGTAGTGACCCACATCTGGTGTCGCCAACGGCAGCAGCAGTTAGGGCTGTAGTGATCTGATCCAGTTGGTTAAGAGGAATGTCTCCGGATCACCACCGAAGCGGCAGTGGTTCCGTAGTGGCCGCTCGTGTGAACCCGAGGGTCGCCAGCGTAGCAGCAGGGTAGGCTGTAGTGACCCACATCTGGTGTCGCCAACGGCAGCAGCAGTTAGGGCTGTAGTGATCTGATCCAGTTGGTTAAGAGGAATGTCTCCGGATCACCACCGAAGCGGCAGTGGTTCCGTAGTGGCCGCTCGTGTGAACCCGAGGGTCGCCAGCGTAGCAGCAGGGTAGGCTGTAGTGACCCACATCTGGTGTCGCCAACGGCAGCAGCAGTTAGGGCTGTAGTGATCTGATCCAGTTGGTTAAGAGGAATGTCTCCGGATCACCACCGAAGCGGCAGAGGTTCCGTAGTAACTAGCGGTACTGCCCGTAGTTGCCAACATGTGTGTACGGTGTGTGAATGCCTGAACCTTATGTAAATGATTGCCTCCTCACTGAGTATTTCTCATGTGTTAATTCTTTTACAGAAATAATCACGGCGTGAAGGAGAATTCCGCGTGACCGGGTTCGGCCAGGCGACGGTCATCTATATTTGTTATTATTTTTGTATTAATACTGTATATACCGGTTTGGGTGATAAATGTGTTTTAATATTCTAATTTTCAGCGCTAATATTTAATCATCATTTATAACATTTCAGAAGTGGGATAAGAACATTTTTAACTTTCAGCTTTTGGGATCACACCAACACTGCTTTTGGAACAGTGCGGATATTGATTACGTTTATCTTTAGCTGGATTACGAACCTGGAACAACATTACAACATGACGTTACCTAACAGTCCTCAATTTCAGTATGTACGTTCACTTTACGCGCTATGCATAAATGGGACGAAATAACTACCATCATGTATGTGAGATCTCACTGGAGAGGGTATGCAGAAATATGGTATAAAGCGCTGCAAGGAATAAATCATTATTGGGAGTCATAGAAGGCTATGTTGTTGAAGGCATTTCCGTCACAGGAAAATTATTTTCAGTTGCTTTAAGTAATGATTTTTCGCAACAAGAAATCGGATGAACTTATGTTGCAATACTATTATGAGAAGCTGGCGCTACTCAACACTTGCTCTTATCAGAGAATGCAAGAAGCCGCAGTCTCTTTTATTATTTTTGAAGACGATCGAAGATAAATTAGCGACACGAAACCTTTCTACTCCCGTTAAACGCGATTTACATCGTACTTTTCAGAAGAACAAGTAGCCTTACTATACTACGCAGTAGCACGACGATGGAATGGAGAACATTTGTTGTTTTATTTGTGGAAAATTGGGACATACACGCTCACATTATAACAAAAAACGGCAACGAGTATCGAATTGTGCAGAACGAACTGGAGGCGGATTCAGTGCAAGTAGGGACCAGCGTCCACAACAACGTCAACATCAGCATGTTCAACGTCAACAAGAGCCACAACCACAACTGCCAGAATCAGATGTTTTTACCATAAACAACAGATAAGAGAGCAGCCAGAACTATTGAATCCAATTAAGAAACTATCAATTCCATTTCACACCATCCATATGAAGGACCATTCCAAATAAAGAAAGTTCTACTGAACGATAGATTTTCAGTAGAAGATTTGCTTGGTACAAATAGAAGTAGAAGAGGAGAATATAGTAACGTATTGGCGATTGACAGGATGAAACCATATCTAAGTACACGTGAACTGTCGGAAGACAACAGCGCTTCGGATGTTGATGCTGCAGGAATTTGGGATTGATTCCTCGAGGACGAGGAACTTTTCAGGATGGCCGAACTGTCACAGATATTATTTTGCGTAAGATTATTTTTATTAAATTTATTATGTTTTGTCTCTAATTAGCTATTTAGGTACGTAACCGATGCTGTTGGATAAGAGCTACATTTAATGATACTGGTATTCACGTATTTTATTTCAGTTTATTTCTAGATTTCAGTGTGAGAACATCGATATTATAGTGATTCAGGTGAGAGAGTTAATCTAGCATGTGTATGATTGTGAGTGTGCATGTGAGCAGTACTGGGTACTGTAGTGGCCGCATCGTGTGAACCCGAGGGTCGCCAACGGTAGCAGCAGGGAAGGCTGTAGTGACCCGCATCTGGTGTCGCCAACGGTAGCAGCAGTTAGGGCTGTAGTGATCTGATCCAGTTGGTTAAGAGGAATGTCTCCGGATCACCACCGAAGCGGCAGTGGTTCCGTAGTGGCCGCTCGTGTGAACCCGAGGGTCGCCAGCGTAGCAGCAGGGAAGGCTGTAGTGACCCACATCTGGTGTCGCCAACGGCAGCAGCAGTTAGGGCTGTAGTGATCTGATCCAGTTGGTTAAGAGGAATGTCTCCGGATCACCACCGAAGCGGCAGTGGTTCCGTAGTGGCCGCTCGTGTGAACCCGAGGGTCGCCAGCGTAGCAGCAGGGAAGGCTGTAGTGACCCACATCTGGTGTCGCCAACGGCAGCAGCAGTTAGGGCTGTAGTGATCTGATCCAGTTGGTTAAGAGGAATGTCTCCGGATCACCACCGAAGCGGCAGTGGTTCCGTAGTGGCCGCTCGTGTGAACCCGAGGGTCGCCAGCGTAGCAGCAGGGTAGGCTGTAGTGACCCACATCTGGTGTCGCCAACGGCAGCAGCAGTTAGGGCTGTAGTGATCTGATCCAGTTGGTTAAGAGGAATGTCTCCGGATCACCACCGAAGCGGCAGTGGTTCCGTAGTGGCCGCTCGTGTGAACCCGAGGGTCGCCAGCGTAGCAGCAGGGTAGGCTGTAGTGACCCACATCTGGTGTCGCCAACGGCAGCAGCAGTTAGGGCTGTAGTGATCTGATCCAGTTGGTTAAGAGGAATGTCTCCGGATCACCACCGAAGCGGCAGAGGTTCCGTAGTAACTAGCGGTACTGCCCGTAGTTGCCAACATGTGTGTACGGTGTGTGAATGCCTGAACCTTATGTAAATGATTGCCTCCTCACTGAGTATTTCTCATGTGTTAATTCTTTTACAGAAATAATCACGGCGTGAAGGAGAATTCCGCGTGACCGGGTTCGGCCAGGCGACGGTCATCTACATTTGTTATTATTTTTGTATTAATACTGTATATACCGGTTTGGGTGATAAATGTGTTTTAATATTCTAATTTTCAGCGCTAATATTTAATCATCATTTATAACAGTTATAGAATAGGTATCCTGCAGAGGTAGTTGCGTTTTGTAATTTCATTATGAATAACGTCAATCCAAATAAAAAATTGTTAGCTGCAATAATTGTTGGAGTAATGGGTTACACAGTTATACAAAAAATAAAAAAATCAGAACATCACTGGTGGACTAGTCTATGACTGGAGAAACAAATTATGAATGAAATTTTCTTCGAATGAAACACCATTTCTTAAAAATCATGGACATGGTTCAAAAGTAAAGTAAGAAACGTGACACTCATCTAAGGCAGTGTATTTCGACACATGTAAGATGAGCATTGTTCTATCTACTGTACACATAAATTTTGAAAAATTAATCCTTTTATCGTCACTACTTAAAGGGTACGACGTGAATATATAGGTGAATAAAGTCCATCTTAAAACGAGGCGGATTTGTATGGGCTTCTTATTTACTTCATATTTTATTTTTGAAAATTTGTGTAGGTAATTCCAAATACACTTTCTATAAATTATAGATCAAGATATTTATACTAATACTACGTAAAATTATTGGTTGAAAAACCTTGTTGGTTACGATTGATGAGTATTCAAATAGGATTCGGACGGAAATGTAAAAGGAGAAAAAAGAAATGCAAAGAATAAAGCATGTATATATTTAATAACTTTAATACTTATTATTTGATGTTGTATTGCCTGATTATTATAATATATAAAATTCCTATAATTAAGGGTAGTTCACTTAAGAAGAACATTTTTTGTACCCCTGGATACTATAATATTTGGAATAGTGAAATTAGTTATAACTATTACATAAAATAATTTAACAATGAAATTAATTTATGCAATTACGTAAAGCTTTGTCACACCAATTAAGTTTGGGAGATGTGTATGTAATGAAAAAAAAATCAAATTATTTACTTTATTTTTACAAAAACTGTTCAAAATTATTTCCATTAACAGCTAAACATAATGCAGCACGTTGAATTAAAGAAATTTAACAAGCCCGGTGAATTGCATTCTCTTGTGTAATTCTTTCAGCACAATTTTCAACTCGTTGCCGTAATTCTTCAAGGGTTTCAGGTGCCTCTTGATTATCATAGACGAGGGATTTAAAATTACCCCAGAAATAAAAATCTAACTGATTGAAATCCGGGGATCTAGGGGGCCAAGACGCGGGATCTCCTCGACCAATCCACCTGTCCTCAAATACTATGTCAAGATGATGTCTGACATATCAATGAAAATTTGAACCGGCGCACCGTCATGCATAAACCATGCATTTTGACGTACATTAAGAGGAATATCTTTTAATAATTCAGGCAAATTATTCTGCAAAAATTGTAAATAATCATTCCCAGACATTCTGTTAGGAAGTATGTATGGTCCCAGTAACGCCGTTTACCATCCCAGCCCAAACATTTAGTGAAAATCTGTGCTGAAAATGACTCCTGACAGCAGCATGTGGATTTTCTTCGGCCCAGTAGTGAAAGTTATGAATATTATGTATACCATCACGAGTAAATATCGCTTCGTCGGAAAATATTACTTTTAACGTAAAATTGCCATCCTGAGCATGTTGGTTTAGAAGCCATTCACAAAACCTTACTCGAGAGTAATGATGTAAAGGATGTAAATTATTATTCCTTAAAATTCTCCAAATTGTCATTCGTGGTACACCTGGTAGTTGACGAGATATTCTCCTTATGCTGATTGTTGGGTCATTGCGTACCAAATCTAAGACAGCATTTTCAACATTTACTGGTTTCCGATGAGCCCCGCCGTCTCTTCCCCGATTAGGTTGCAAAGAACCAGTGTCGCGAAGGCGTTGAGTAAGGCTTACAAATATGCGAGAATTCGGATGCCGTCGTCCTGGGAAACGTTCAGCGTAATAACGCTGAGCTAATCTACAGTTTTGCCCTGCTTCGCCATACATTAGCAACAAAAGAGAAGATACAATACACAGCGTAGTACACGTGTTTGTCTCTCCACATATATCTTTGTTTTTGTGCAGTTAATTATTATCTACAAAAGTTTTTTTGTGCATCACTATATTCAGTTTCATCGTGTTCTTCAAGTGTTTTATAAAACCTGTAAACTTTCATCGCTTAACTAGAGTTTTGTGCTAATTTCATCTTTTTTAGTGCATATTCTAAAACGAAATATTTTTGCTACTTAATTAAACAAGTTTTTTCTCTCGTGTTTACTCATCTTTCTGAATTGGCAGTGTTCCAAAATTTATTTAGTGCTTATAATGTCTGTTGAGTGCATCATATGTAAATCTATATTAAATGATAAATCGCCGATTGTGTGCGATACATGTAAAGGGTTTCTTCACTCGACCTGCAGTCTACTTAGTTGCGTTGAAATCCAGTGCCTCACAGCTCGCAACCGCACCATATCCTTCAGCTGTACACCATGTAAGTCCAAAGATCCACTTACACTGATTCTTGAACTTCATCGTACTGTCGGTCTTTTAAAAGAAGAAATTCATGAGTTACGCACTTCTCAAACTTCATCGCCTTCTAATATTGTTGACACTGAAACTATTATTTCTGAAATTCAAGAGCGGCAACGTCGTGAAAATAATTTTATTGCATTTAATGTTCCCGAAGCTGATTCAACTAACTCTACTGAGGCAAAAGAGCATGATCGCAGAGAAGTTAACAAAATTGTTACGGAACTAGCTCCCTCTGTTAGTTTCACCGGATTGCGATTTTTTCGTCTTGGTCGTCGTAATGATGTAAATAAAAACCGCCCAATAAAAGTAGTGTGCAATAATTGATCTGAAGCTTTAACTATATTGAAAAATAAAAGCAAATTATCCAACAATCAAATAAAGTTAAACTCTGACAGTACGCCTTTACAAATGGAACATTTAAATAAAATTAATACCGAACTACGTGACCGGAAAAATAAAGGCGAGACTGACATTATAATTAAATACGTTAATGGTACTCCACGAATAATTAAAAACACTCATGTTTTAAAAAACCCTCAATAAATAAACCATCTCCACATTTAAACATTTATTACCAAAACGCTAGAGGAATTAATTCTAAATTAGACGAACTTTTCTTATCCATGATGGCATCAGATTAAAATGTTATTGCTCTCTCTGAGACATGGCTTAGTGAAAGTGTTTGTGATGCCGAAATTGTTACTGACTCCTACAGTGTATTTCCTTCCGACCGGAACTTTCAGTATTGCGGACTAACTCGAGGTGGTGGTGTACTCTTGGCTATCCATAATGACTTTCCAGCTACTAGAGTGGTTTTTGGTGATGCTCAATCGATTCTCCCAGTGAATATTGACATTGTTGGTGTCAAGATCGTTTTAAGTGATAACGTCTTCTATATATTTAATATGTATATCCCTTCTAAATTAAATAACAATAGTTATCTCAATGTTTACGAATTTTTTGAATCTTTGCCTTTTTTAAATGATAAAAACTTCATTATACTGGGTGACTTCAATGTACCTGAGCTCACCTTCGATAGTAACTCTTTACAAGATTTTTCATCTTATATTGGTGCCACTCAGTATAATCATGTTTTGAATATTAATAACAGATTGCTTGACTTGGTTTTATCTAATGTTGTATGTACAGTTAGTCTCTCATCTGATCCTATTTTTAATGTTGATTCGGATCATCCTCCCCTTTATATAACACTCAATAGGGAATTCCGATCGTGACGTCACAACGTGCGCCACTTACGGTAAAATCTTGAAATATGTGGACAAACAGACATTTTCTGTTGACATATGCCCGGTTAGTGATGAAAATGATTTTTTTTAGTGCATAGTTAGTGACAGGGGCGAAATTTAAAAAGAAAAATATTGAAAATCATTCGGTGAATGAACAAAAAAGATGATTAAAGTGTTGTGGTCTGAAAAAATGCAGAAAAAGAGCGATCTTATTTTAAGGTTAGTTCAGGTTGGTTACTGGGTATTTATACTAACTCAAAATGTTATAACGTTTTTAGAGTTAAAAGTTGTATGAATGCAGAACGCAGTAATAATATATTACCCAGCATTGATGGTGGTAAATGGGTATCTGCGCCAGTTTCATGTAATACGTGTGTTGTAGTTGATGTAACTATAAAGTTGTGCTATTTTCTATCCCAAAATGTATCAAACCTATTTAACTACGGACCCAAATACCACTACTTCCACGAAACCATATAGTTTAGTTACGGATAAACCATGAGAGCGGCTTGGGAAATGGAATAAAATTAGCTCCTCTCGTATATTTTTTTATATTTATTCCTGTAATCACTCTTAGAGAGGCCATACGCGCACCTAGTACCCATATTTTTAATATAAAACACAAATTTCACAAGGCTATTAACTTGACAGCACAATGACAGTTTCTTGTTTGTCCACATAGTTCACAAAAATACCGCAACGGGGCGCTAAAAATTCGCTTAATCGGAATCCCCTATGCATAATAAGAACCCATCCAATAGTTATTATTTTGATCGCTACAAATGTCTTCGTTCCCAAATAAAATAAAAAATAAAAAAGGCTTATAAGGAATAAGTCACTCAAGCTCAAAATTCTCTCTTATCTGATCCAAATAAATTTTGGGGATTTATCAATAGTAAAACCAACAAATCTAGAATTCCACCTTGTATGACTTTAAATGATTGTATATTAAAAACTCCTTCTGAAATTGTGAACGGTTTTGCATCTTACTTCAAGAGTGTTTATTCCTCTTCCATGCCCTCCTCTCTTCCTACAATAAGCTCTCTTACCAACCAAACAATATCTATAAGCAATATTACCCATGAACAAATTGGCAACGCTATAAAACAAATCAAAAATAATAAATCCACTGGTCCTGATTTAGTTCCCAATTTTATCATCAAAGATTGTTCTATTCCATTATCAAATGCTTTTTATCATATTTTCAATTTATGCTTAAAAACTTGTTCATTTCCAAATTTTTGGAAACTAGCGCGCGTTGTACCAGTTTTTAAAAGTGGTAATAACAACAATATAATGAATTACAGACCAATAGCTATACTCTCTAATATAAGTAAAAATTTTGAAATGATAATTTATCAATCTATATACCCAAACATTACTTAATATCTATTTACCAACATGGTTTTATGGCGAAAAGGTCTACATCTACAAATCTTTTTTCTTTTACTCAGTTTATTTCATCGGAATTGGACGGAAACAATCAAATCGATGTTGCATATACAGATTTTTCCAAGGGGTTCGATTGTATAAATCATAATATTATTATTCATAAACTGGACGCTTTTGGATTTTCTTCTTCCTTAAAACGCCTCATGTCATCTTACTTAGATAATAGATTATTGTATGCTAATTATATGGGGCATAACTCTAACCCTATTTCTGCCACTTCAGGAGTCCCCCAAGGCTCTAACCTTGGTCCTTTGCTTTTCCTTATTTTTATTAATGACATTACCACAGTTATCAAAAATAAAAAAAACTCCTCTTTGTTGATGATTTGAAAATATTTAGCTCAATATTGAATCCCTCAGATTGTTTGTCGTTGCAGGATGATTTAAATAACATAATTAATTGGTGTATTTCAAATAAACTATTTTTTAATGTGTCGAAATGTAAAACAATTTCTTACTCAAGGAAAACACCTTTTATATATCCCTATTCAATAGATAACACTATCTTAGAACGTATTACTACTATTAAAGATTTAGGTGTAACGTTCGATGTAAAATTAACATTTTCTCCACATATCACTAACGTTGTCTCTTCTTCTTTAAAAATGCTAGGTTTCATAAAAAGAAACACTAGATCCTTCTCTAACCTCGATTCAATTATTTCTCTTTATAATGCTTTTGTTAGGTCCAAACTGGAATATTGTAGTACTATTTGGAATCCATTTTACGACAAATATGATAATATAATAGTCAGTGCAACGTAAATTTATTAAATTTTTATACTTCAAACAAAATCGACATTATCCTTCCATCGATTATTCCTATAATAGTTTACTTCAGTCTTTCAACTTTGTCAAGCTCTCGCTTCGACGACAGTGTGCCTACTTAATTGATCTATATAAAATTGTTCATAATTTGGTTGATGACCCTGAAACCCTTTCTCTCCTTTCCTTCCATGCTCCTTCAAACACAACTAGACAAAATAAATGCTTTTACCTGCCTAGAGCTTCAACAAACATGCTTTTGAAATCTCCGCTATTTTCTATGTGCACGCTTTTTAATTCTTTGTGTAATCAGGTTGATATTTTCAATATTTCAGTTTCCGCTTTTAGGAACCAATGTTCAAAAATTCTGGCTGACTCATATATGTAATTTGTTATTCTTTTCTTACTCTCATATTATATTATTATTATTATTATTATTATTATTATTATTATTATTATTATTATTATTATTATTATTATTATTATTATTATTATTATTATTATTATTATTATTATTATTATTATTATTATTATTATTATTATTATTATTATTATTATTATTATTATTATTATTATTATTATTATTATTATTATTATTATTATTATTATTATTATTATTATTATTATTATTATTATTATTATTATTATTATTATTATTATTATTATTATTATTATTATTATTATTATTATTATTATTATTATTATTATTATTATTATTATTATTATTATTATTATTATTATTATTATTATTATTATTATTATTATTATTATTATTATTATTATTATTATTATTATTATTATTATTATTATTATTATTATTATTATTATTATTATTATTATTATTATTATTATTATTATTATTATTATTATTATTATTATTATTATTATTATTATTATTATTATTATTATTATTATTATTATTATTATTATTATTATTATTATTATTATTATTATTATTATTATTATTATTATTATTATTATTATTATTATTATTATTATTATTATTATTATTATTATTATTATTATTATTATTATTATTATTATTATTATTATTATTATTATTATTATTATTATTATTATTATTATTATTATTATTATTATTATTATTATTATTATTATTATTATTATTATTATTATTATTATTATTATTATTATTATTATTATTATTATTATTATTATTATTATTATTATTATTATTATTATTATTATTATTATTATTATTATTATTATTATTATTATTATTATTATTATTATTATTATTATTATTATTATTATTATTATTATTATTATTATTATTATTATTATTATTATTATTATTATTATTATTATTATTATTATTATTATTATTATTATTATTATTATTATTATTATTATTATTATTATTATTATTATTATTATTATTATTATTATTATTATTATTATTATTATTATTATTATTATTATTATTATTATTATTATTATTATTATTATTATTATTATTATTATTATTATTATTATTATTATTATTATTATTATTATTATTATTATTATTATTATTATTATTATTATTATTATTATTATTATTATTATTATTATTATTATTATTATTATTATTATTATTATTATTATTATTATTATTATTATTATTATTATTATTATTATTATTATTATTATTATTATTATTATTATTATTATTATTATTATTATTATTATTATTATTATTATTATTATTATTATTATTATTATTATTATTATTATTATTATTATTATTATTATTATTATTATTATTATTATTATTATTATTATTATTATTATTATTATTATTATTATTATTATTATTATTATTATTATTATTATTATTATTATTATTATTATTATTATTATTATTATTATTATTATTATTATTATTATTATTATTATTATTATTATTATTATTATTATTATTATTATTATTATTATTATTATTATTATTATTATTATTATTATTATTATTATTATTATTATTATTATTATTATTATTATTATTATTATTATTATTATTATTATTATTATTATTATTATTATTATTATTATTATTATTATTATTATTATTATTATTATTATTATTATTATTATTATTATTATTATTATTATTATTATTATTATTATTATTATTATTATTATTATTATTATTATTATTATTATTATTATTATTATTATTATTATTATTATTATTATTATTATTATTATTATTATTATTATTATTATTATTATTATTATTATTATTATTATTATTATTATTATTATTATTATTATTATTATTATTATTATTATTATTATTATTATTATTATTATTATTATTATTATTATTATTATTATTATTATTATTATTATTATTATTATTATTATTATTATTATTATTATTATTATTATTATTATTATTATTATTATTATTATTATTATTATTATTATTATTATTATTATTATTATTATTATTATTATTATTATTATTATTATTATTATTATTATTATTATTATTATTATTATTATTATTATTATTATTATTATTATTATTATTATTATTATTATTATTATTATTATTATTATTATTATTATTATTATTATTATTATTATTATTATTATTATTATTATTATTATTATTATTATTATTATTATTATTATTATTATTATTATTATTATTATTATTATTATTATTATTATTATTATTATTATTATTATTATTATTATTATTATTATTATTATTATTATTATTATTATTATTATTATTATTATTATTATTATTATTATTATTATTATTATTATTATTATTATTATTATTATTATTATTATTATTATTATTATTATTATTATTATTATTATTATTATTATTATTATTATTATTATTATTATTATTATTATTATTATTATTATTATTATTATTATTATTATTATTATTATTATTATTATTATTATTATTATTATTATTGTCACAGATATTATTTTGCGTAAGATTATTTTTATTACATTTATTATGTTTTGTCTCTAATTAGCTATTTCGGTACGTAACCGATGCTGTTGGATAAGAGCTACATTTAATGATACTGGTATTCACGTATTTTATTTCAGTTTATTTCTAGATTTCAGTGTGAGAACATCGATATTATAGTGATTCAGGTGAGAGAGTTAATCTAGCGTGTGTATGATTGAGAGTGTGCATGTGAGCAGTACTGGGTACTGTAGTGGCCGCATCGTGTGAACCCGAGGGTCGCCAGCGTAGCAGCAGGGAAGGCTGTAGTGACCCACATCTGGTGTCGCCAACGGTAGCAGCAGTTAGGGTTGTAGTGATCTGATCCAGTTGGTTAAGAGGAATGTCTCCGGATCACCACCGAAGCGGCAGTGGTTCCGTAGTGGCCGCTCGTGTGAACCCGAGGGTCGCCAGCGTAGCAGCAGGGAAGGCTGTAGTGACCCACTTCTGGTGTCGCCAACGGTAGCAGCAGTTAGGGCTGTAGTGATCTGATCCAGTTGGTTAAGAGGAATGTCTCCGGATCACCACCGAAGCGGCAGTGGTTCCGTAGTGGCCGCTCGTGTGAACCCGAGGGTCGCCAGCGTAGCAGCAGGGAAGGCTGTAGTGACCCACATTCTGTGGTCGCCAGCGTAGCAGCAGTTAGGGCTGTAGTGATCTGATCCAGTTGGTTAAGAGGATTGTCTCCGGATCACCACCGAAGCGGCAGAGGTTCCGTAGTAACTAGCGGTACTGCCCGTAGTTGCTAACATGTGTTGTACGGTGTGAGAATGCCTGAACCTTTTGTAAATGATTGCCTCCTCACTGAGTATTTCTCATGTGTTAATTCTTTTACAGAAATAATCACGGCGTGAAGGAGGATTCCGCGTGACCAGGTTCGGCCAGGCGACGGTCATCTAGATTTGTTATTATTTTTGTTTTAATACTGTATAAACCGGTTTGGGTGATAAATGTGTTTTAATATTTTAATTTTCAGCGCTAACATTTAATCGTCATTTATAACATTATTATTATTATTATTATTATTATTATTATTATTATTATTATTATTATTATTATTATTATTATTGTTATTATTATTATTTAGCAGTATCTTCGTTATGTTTTTGTGTATATTTTTTTTTATCTGTTTGGGTCCTGGACCTTTTGATCTGTATTGAAATAAATAAATAAATATCCACTAACTTCCTGTTACTGTAACCATTCATATTTGTATCAATAATCAGAAGAGCAATATCAAAACTGTTATAAGAAACACAATTTATGTGGCCGGCTACTAGAAACCTAATGAAATGATTGTATTATGCAAACATTTCTTATTAATTAGATATAATACAACGTAATATTTAATATTAAAACTACCTATTCAATCAGTGTCTCAAAACTGTTTCCTTCAAAAACCTCAAAAACTAATTTTTGAATTTTGAAAAAATTCTTTTTGTTCCGTAATCAGGACATTAAGAACTATATGCCCTTCTAATATGTACCTGAAGTTATGGGACATGTGTATATAAAATTAATCCTTAAACGATCTAATATTGCATTCATGTTGTTTTTAACTTATTTATAGTAAATTTATGTCATTATTTTAACTAGCAACTACAAACATTATACTTAACCTTATTTCTCTAAAAATATACAATGTCTCAACATACTAGGAATACTCGCGAATTTTATTGTATAATCAAACAAAAGAAGTGTTCACAATCATCGCCAATAAATTTAAGTACTTGCTGAATTTTGAAAATCTCGTCTAAAATTCTAACGTTACTTCTTAAAGAATTTAAAGAAACTATACTCGTTGTGACGTCACAAAATTAGTGCGATGTTTGGTCACCAGATAGAGTCCGCTCAACTTGAATTGCGTATTGGGCAGCTAGGTATACGGGGACAGTAACGGCGAGTGGAAGTAGGTACTCGGCAGTGGTGTTGAACAGTCGCGCCATACAGACTTTCGGTGATACTGAGGCTGTGGAAGTTAGAGAGTTGGTTCGTCAGAAGGACAGTAGTTAGTTACATAAATAGACAGTAAGATGAAAGGAGTGAATTCTGTCCGGGCAGTTGAATATACAGACGCTGTTGAGTCAGTTGAGTATATAGACCCTGTGGAGGTCGATAGGTCGGACAGTTGAATGAGAAGTGGCATAAATAGTCGAAATAAATAATCAGTAATATCGTAAATAAATAGTCGTGTTAATTGTTTAAATAAATAGTGTTAGTGTTTAACTAGTTAATAATATTCATAGTCTTAAATTAGTATTTAATATTTGTTTAATATTAGTAATCCTCATTGTTATTATCTTTTAGTATTTATTTATCGTTTTAAACATTTATTTTAATTAATATAAATTCTTTGATTTTTTACATTTCACCCAAATACATAAAAACGTTACAAAATGCACGTAAACTTAAAACACGTCCACGTAGCTATGAATTAGGCTTTATCTCAGTGAAAAGAGGAAAAGAGTAGATTTTGTTAATGGAAATATAAATATGGATTCCATTTAATACATCAAATTTAAATTAAAATTTTCAACTTTTTTATTTGAAAAATTTGTCTTGTATTGATACTAATGATATGTATAAATTTATAGATCTTAAGCGGCAGTTTCCGTGGTTATACTGTTAGCATATACTGCTATAACTTCTCTGAAAACTAAAAAAAATTCTAGTTACAGTAACTGTGATAACAGTCAACTGCTATCGCAGTGCAGTAGAATCATATACCTATTAACTAATATATTGCTAATGCTGCTATCTTTCACATAGAGACTAGGTGAAGCCATGAGAGTGAAATGGAAATACATTGCTGTATATGTCTATCTTAAAACACTCAATTGGGTGTTTGTGTGAGATAGTCTTACGTAGATATAAATAAATAAATATATCATCACGGCTTATTACCCATTGCTGGGTGTGCCAATCTGCTTTGTACACAGATATCGGTAATGATGAAATATTTGCACAAGCAAAGAATCCGCAATAAATTATATGTATAGTTTGACTAGCGAATGAAAGTCGACGTTTAAATTATTTAATAGATGTGGTTTCTTTTTAAAACATAGAGATGAATAGAAAACTGTACGAAACATTCAGGTAAGAGGATGTTTGCATAAATCCATTTAAAATCTGGAGTAGGAAATCACATGAATACATTACTATGTTTAGCTTAAAATAAATGGGCCACTACGGTACTTCAATGAGAAAATAGGAGAGCATTTAAAATATTTTTCGTTTATTTTGATTATAACAAAATATTTGACCTTTAAACTATTTGGTTTGGCAAGTCTGTGAAACAGGATTATTTTTAATTTTCTCTAACAGAAATCCCGACTCAAGGGTTGCTTACACCTGAGACAAACGAACCAGAATTAGCGGTATTAAAATTTTTAATTACGTCTCTGAATTCTGTTACTAAGGTCATTTTAAATGCCTCCTAGTATTATAGTTGGTATTGAGTACAAATCTAATCTCTAACGGAATGCATAAGGATCAGTTTCCTTTCAAATCAAATATAGGGAAATTTTTCAAAAGAAACCACATTTATTAACCCTGCGTCCGACACGTGGAATTTTGTAACATTTAGACAGGTGGGGTGTGAGGAACCCCAATATATGTTTTAGTCTTAAAATGTATTTTGAGTATATTGAAATAATGTTAATGAAATTTGTATTCTGTAACATCTCTTCTGTGGAACAAAAATTGCGTAATTTGCAAAAGAGGATCATAGTGTTATATTTTTGCATTATAATAAAAATGGCTTTTACTAGTTAAAAGAAAACATAAGTTGCTTCGAAAAAGTTTTTTGTGTATGAAACATTAAAATAAAAATTAAATAGCTCGAAAACACTAAAGATAAAGCATTCTAAAATTATAGTAGCAACAAAAACATATGTGAAACTGCTTTATGTTTATGCGCATGATTACCGAGATGACCCATACTTTGGATAAAGATAACAGAGAACAGAGCACGCTAGCTAGTCTTGAAAGAGGATGGTATAAATTTAATAAATCAATTATTTTTAAATGAAAAATAGAAAGAATTGTAGTTATAATTTACTAGTGAGTATAATTTTTAATAGATATTATTTTAAGTCAATTATTTAAAACTCTGATTTATTTATGATCTAATATTCAGTTATCTATAGACATAACCTATAAAAATAAAATTTTGTCAATTTTGTTTATTTTGTAGGACATTTTACTAGATTGAAAAAATGGTAGCAATTCTAACAGTTTGGGAAAGCGATTATGGAGTAGCATCAGTTGATACAAACTGTCTGATATTAATTGTTTGTCAAATATTTATTACTGTTATTCATAAATAATTTAGTTTATACTTTTCAGACGTATGTAAAACTAGCCAAAATTCATTGTACTATAAAATATGGAAGAAATCCTGTATTTTATAATATGCCAAATCTGCGTGTAGAGGAAGAGAACAATGTTATGGAATTTACTGGATTTTTTGAAATTTGGAACTATTTTAAAACTCAGGTACACTTATGAAATAGTTGCAAAAAAGTATTTTAAATTTAATATTTTTTAGGTATTTAATATTGACCACTTTATGTCGAATGAACAAATGTCAGAATCACATGTTTACATTAATTATATAAGTAAATCGCTTTTGCCCGGCATTTCTATTACTCTCTGGATAAATTCACAAAATTATGTAGAAGTAACACGAAAGTGGTATCGAAATTCCGTAATATTTCCTTTTAATTTTTGGTATACATATAATACTTGTAATAAAATGAATGAATATGTTAAAGTATTTATTCCTGAAGAAAATATGGAAGACTATTCTTATGTAGTAAGTAAATTAAAGTATTTTTATAGTAACAGTACTAATTGTCATAATAGTTGTTAGATGAAGCCAAAAAATGTATTACTGACCTGTCCATAAAATTGGGAAATAAGAGTTACTTCTTTGGTAACGACCCATCATCTTTGGATGCTGTCATTTATGGATATCTTGCTCCTCTTCTTCATGTACCAATTCCAGTTTCACAACTTCAAGCATACTTAATTGAACACGAAAATTTAACCAAGTTTATTAAAAGAATATCAAACTTGTATTTTTCTCAACAAAAACGTATGTATTTTTATTATAGATTTATTAAAATATTATTAATAATTGTATTTTCTAGTTGAATTTAAATATGTCAACAAACTTCATTCCGAAGATGATTCTCAAGACTATACTACTCCGCCTAGAACTATTGCTATTGCTGTATTTTGTGTTGCAACAGCTATGATAACTTATGGAATGGTTAATGGAATTTTAAAAATGCCTACTGGATATTTATAGTTTTCATGTTTGTAAAAATCTACTGTATCACTTCTTTTGTTAATTAGTTTATATTATATTTATTAAAATCATATCGAAAAACCCATTTTTTTTGGGCATTTGTGATTGCGAATACCGAATCCTTATTAACAAAATTTTATAATTCCCGCTATATTCTATTGTATCCATGTGAGTGACATGTGGCGCCATTTTGACAAAGTGTCAGTTGTACATGACTCATGTTTTCATTTAGTATAAGCGTAAAATTGACGAACTGTGGATATGGATTCATAGTTACTGTGAACCTTGTTTTCATTATAGTGTAATCATAATAATTTGAAACGCAAATTCATTGGTATAAAAATGTCTGGATTTGATGAAAACCCATTTGGTGAACCAACGATAGACAATCCATTTACAGTAAGTATTTGTAAGATTAGAAGTTTTTAATGTCTAGAGCCGTCTGTCAAATATGCCGATTTTTGGTTATATTTGTTTTTCGATAATTATGTGATTGTAAAAATTATTTATAATTTGTCGAACTAGGGTGGTTCAAGATAAAAGTATATTTTTAATTATTATAGATGTTTTATTTTAGGACCCATCAGTACAGCAAATTACGAAAAATACAAATAATGCACAAATGCGTGTGGAGGATTATAATCCCTTTGCTGCTCCTCCGCCGAATCAACGACCTGGCAGTGGCACAGTATGCTTCTATTTGTAGTTGTATATTTTCATTCGATGTTCAGTAAATATGATTTATGTCAATGTGTAGGTACCGTATCAACAAGGTAGCACGGAGCCTGCTATAATGCAGCCGACACAGGATCCTCCGGCGTATGCTAAAAGTGGACAACAAGCGCAGCCCGAGCCTTCTAGAACTGCTGCACTTAATACGCAAGAGTTACAGCGAAGACAAGAGGAATTGGATCGTAAAGAGGAAGAACTTGCTCGACGAGAAGAAGAATGGCGTGCAAGTTCTTACAATGTGAGACGAAACAATTGGCCACCATTACCAGAGCAGTGCTGTTTTCAGCCTTGTTTTTACCAAGATATTCAAGTCGATATTAGGCCTGAATTTCAGAAAATTGTCCGAAATTTATATTATTTGTGGATATGTAAGTATAGAAACATTCTTAAGATATACGTGTAGTTATCTTTAAAATTTACTGTGTCATAATGAATTAAATTTCAAGTAAAATATTGCTTTAAATTGCTATCATTTTACAGAGATAAGATTGACTTGTGATGTTTTTCTTTAGATGGAAGATAACAATAATTTAGACTATTTAAAGAATATATTGTGTTCATTGTTTGGATAACACTTTTAATTATTGATTTATATTATTTATGTATTGTGGTTCAATTAGTAAAAAAGTAATGTATGTTTTGTTATAGTCCATGGTTGTGTGATGTTGCTGAATATTTTGGGTGGTTTAATTCTCCTATTTACTAACGGTGACTTCACGACATTTGGCCTTGGAATCTTATACGCACTTTTATTCACACCGTTCTCGTTCATCTGTTGGTACCGTCCTGCTTACAAAGCATTTCGATCGGATTCCTCGTTTAATTTTATGGTATTTTTCTTTGTATTCTTCTTCCAGTTTGTAGTAACTGTGATACAAACTATTGGCATACGAGGCTCGGGGACATGGTAAGGACAATTTTTTTTTCATATTTTTAAATTAATTTATTTTTAATGTTTGTTTTAGTGGTATTATAATTGCTATGGATTCTTTTGATAGTACTGCAGGTGGAATAGCTGTTGGAATTATTATTTTAATTATTGCATTAATGTTTGGTACAGCTGCTGGTATAGATTTGTTATTGATTTCAAAGGTAATTTTTTCGTTATTGAATTACTTTATAGTATGCACATAATGTTTATATTATTGTAGATCCATTCAATTTATCGTAGTACAGGAGCGAGTTTGGCGAAGGCACAGCAGGAATTTACAACGGAGTTTTTGCGAAATCAGCATGTACAAACTGCTGCGAGCAATGCTGCCGCAGCAGCCGTACAGTCACAGTTCAACTCCAACCGCTATTAAAAATTTTGTTGTTACAACTTCACGTCTGTTCATTACGTTAGTTATGTTAACAGTATTCAATATTTAAACATATTAATTCTTTTGTTCGTAGCAATATCTACATTAATACTATTCCTAATTTTGAATTTTCGATGAATAATTGAAATGGCACATTTGTTTTTTTTTTTCGTTATATGTACTGTTTGGTTTTTATAAAAAAATTGTTAAGATAACGAACATTTTGAATTGATGTAATGTTTAGTTTCTATAAATGACCGTACTTAACATTTCGGTTAAAGTATTTCAAAATTAAGTTGCATGAACACATGTACTGTTGTATTTAGACGTATTGATTTGTTCTCCGTGATAACTGTTTAATTGTATGTTATACTTAACTAAGTTTTGTTTCGAAATTATTTTATTAAACGAGCATTTAGTCCATTTTCAGTCTGTTAATTATTACAATTTCTTAAGTTGAATTTGCACCAGACAGACTATAGTTAAATTCATATTGTTACTGATAAAAGTCACTGTTTGTAAGGGCTATATGTAATATTAATAATTATTATTCTAATTATATTCTAATAAATTACTTTCCATTATGTTTTAAAAATTGACATTTATTGCTTTTCTTGTGCAATTAACCTTTGAAATTAATGCTTATTTAATTTATATTTTTCTAGATTGAATTTTTAATTTTTATAATAGATTGTATTATATTAATATTGGGTAGACTGAATATATTTACGTTTCTTCCAAAAGTTCTTTAAAAAAGTCTGGGTAAGAAATTTTAGATTACATATAACTATAATTTGATCATAAATGAGTTTCTTTCATTGCTTAATTTCAAATTTAGTTTGCAAACTCCAAACTTTGCAGTAAATTTAAGATTAGTACGACATAGAAGGAGATATTTTTCTATTCCCTTTTTACTGGTTGTCAACCTACATTTAAGAAATATCGATAATATACGAATAACTAAAGAAATTCTTATTACAGACGATTTTCTTATTGTTAAGTTGCTAATCCATTTTATTTTTTCTTTTGTGCTAAATAAAAAAGTATCGTTCTTGCTAAACAACACGTCAAAAATTCATATTAGATTTCCAATTTGAATTGCCATTTTTTTACCCTTATTAACTATGTCATAAATTAGCGGTATCACCTAAACTTAATTCTTTTGTTTAAAGCAATACCAAATACATACGTGAGGTTTTATGACACTCTTCTTAAATTGAAAATTTAAACCAATAGGCATTACTTTTCTATTCTGATTAAATAATTTTCAGAATTCAGATGGGAAACAAATCTATTTATGTGAAAAGCAGAGGTGGACAAACTTTGAAGTAGAAAGAAGATATACTTTTAATGTCTCCACATTGTGAGCTACTGTTTCATTTTGTTTGAAATTAGGACTGGCGAGTTTAATAATACAGTGGAACCTCGGTATACGTCTATTTAAAATGTCCAACTTGGTATACGTCCTGTTTGAACGCGAAAATTTTTGTTTGGTATACATTTGTTTGGAATACGACTCGAGTTTGACAGCGCACGCACTGCCCTTGTTTACCTCTTTCGAGGCAATGCTACGACTGCTTGTGAGCATGAGTACGCCTGTTGATACTAATTAGCACGGTGTAGTATCTATAGGTGATAGCACGAGATGCGTTGACATGGCTAAGTAACTGGGGAACAAAATGGCGCTAACGCGACCCGTTACCATTTAACAAAAAATGTTTTGCTACAAAATTCACAACAGGGTATTACGAAAGTTCTGAGGGGCCATGTGAAATTAAAAATTTAGGGTAAATTATATATTTTTAGGTGTAAATTACACTTTAAAAAGTGTAAATTACACTTAAAGATGTGTAAATTACATTTTAAAAGTGTAAGTTACACATAAAAATATGTAAATTACACTTAAAAATTGTAAATTACATTTCAAAAAGTGTAAATTATACTTAAAAATGTGTAAATACACTTTAAAAAGTGTAAGTTACACTTAAAAATGTGTAAATTACACTTAGAAATGTGTAAGTTATACTTAAAAATGGGTAACTTACACTTTAAAATGTATAAATTACAATAAAAATGATAATTCAGTCGAGAAAGTAGTGGTTGCAACGACGTACGACGCTGACGCATGACGCAATAACGGCGTACGTAGTATCTGCGTACCTACACCGGTCCATTGTTTTTCTAGTGTCTAGCAAAATTGTATTGAACAATGGGAAGCGATTTTTTAACCACTAACAGCAAAATGAAGCAATTAGAACAATTTCTAGAGGGCAGGGGAATATCCGAGGATATTATAACCTATGTACTCTCCGAAAACGTAAGTAATATTTTATCCAAATTGTTAACAAGGTATATTTATTTAAAAAACAACAGTAAATTAATCTTAAATTGTAGGTTATTGTATGATAAATAATTATTTTCATGTTGATTTTTTTTACCCAATTACTGCATTAGTCCAGTGAACGGTTGTCGAAAAAGGGGATGTACCTTACAAAAGGTCAGGTAGTTCTGAATTTTTGATATGCTGTATAGCATGGTTGGTTAGTGAAAAATCCAAATTTCCACAATCCCCCTCCCCCCGCTCCACCGCAATTTTGTGGAAACTACCGAATATCGGCTCTTTTTTTCAGTTTTTTACCTATAACTGCTTTCTGGTACATTTTAACGCAAAATAGTTATTTGCCCACTTATAGAGGACAAAATTTCTTACAAATATATTTAATTTTTTTTGTATGATTAATAACAACGGAGCTATAAAGCTCCGAAAAAGGCTAAAATTGTGTACTGAAAAAAAAATTGAGTTCCTGTCTACTTTACATCGCAATAACTCCGTAACACTTCATTTGAGCGTAAAATTCTCAAGGTGTATTATAAGGACTTTTAGGGTAAAATGAGTTATGGAGTTATTGCGATTTAAAGTGAAACAAAACTCCAAATTTTGTCTAGTAAGCAATTTTATCCTTTTTGGGAGTTTCATAGCTCTGTTGCTATTAAGCATAAAAAAACTTCAAATACCAAATTCACAGGAAATTTCTTCCTCTATGAGTCGGAAAATAACTCTTTTTGTGCTAGATGCACCAGAAAAAAGTTATAGGTAAAAAACTGAAAAAAGTGCCGATTTTCGGTGGTTTCCACAAATTGGCGGTGGGAACAGAGAAGGGGGAATTGTGGAAATTTGGATTTTTCACAACTAACCATCCTATACAACATATCAAAAATACAGAACTACCCTACCTTGTGTAGGATAAAATCCCTTCGTTCACAGAATTACATTAATGTCCGGTTTTATAAAAGCGAATTAAATTTTTATCCAGGATTATAATTATAATCCAAGATTTTGTATATATTATTATACATGCAAAATCCCGAATTTTGAAATCCAAGAATAAATATCGTTTATAAAACCGGGCATAAGAAAGGTAAAATTTGTATAATTTTAGTAGGTACCTACTTATAAAGCTGTTTGTTTGTTCATTAAAATAAAAAATAGTGGGGTATGTGACCATAATCATATTTCAATATATTATAAGCCATTATATTTAAATATTAGCCACTATAGATTTTTATTGTAACAACAAAAAAGTATCATTACTTTGTAATAATGTTATTCACAATTTTGTGTTTTGGAGAATAGGTGCATGATGTCACTTTAACTTTTAAAAAAATACGAGTATCATACTCGTATATATATAAATCAAAATTTGATCACATACCACATAGCTCACCAAAGAAAGTTTTGTATTCACTTTTAATCCTTAATAATAACACAATCCAATATTATTTTGAAACGTCAAAAACGACGATTTTTGTGACTCAATTAAAGTTGTACTTTTCCTCCGCCGGAGTAAATGTAAAATAAATAAAAATAGTATCGATAGCAACTTGAGTAGTTACTCGAATTTGCAAACGTATTTGACATTACGATTTTTAAAGGTACATTCACAAATGAAATAGGTTTAGATTTATGGTTTATACTTTAGATTTAAAGACTTTGACCGCATATTATGTAATGACTCTAAACGAGTCTAAAACGATATAGATATATACATCCATCTTTATTTAGTATTCACTTGGTGGATTCGGCTTTTTAAACAAATGCGAGAAGAACAAGGAGACTGTTAAAACTTAATTGCTGAAATTTAACCAATAATCCCAAGCAAATAACAGTTTCACGGCGCACGGGTATCTGTTAAGTACTGCTCTACCTATATTTTAATCTTGTTTTTGAAGCATTTACATAGATGTCTGTACATATCAAAACTAAATTACAGTTAATTTAAATTTGCATTTATGAATGACTTACTTAAACCTAAACAAAAACTATAAATCTGATTTTCATTTGTGAATGCACCTTAATTGATTACGAAATAATGAATTTGTTTTGAATTTATTCGATCTTCGCTGTTGAATTTTCAATATGATACACTTATTATTAAAATAACTTATCCTCCTTCACCATTAAGTAATCTAAGCAATTAGATTATAGTAGGCAAACAAATTTTATAAGTAGATATGAGAAAAAGTAATTTAGGAACATTTAACATGGAGGACTTTGAATTATTTATGTATATTTTTCGGAATTGGGTATTCTATTATAGTAAAATTTAAGATAAAAATGTTTAAGCTTATGGATTATGATAAAAATACGAAATTACTTAAAAAAAAAAAATTGTCTTGAGTTTTCTCGCAATTTATTTTGGCGCTAAAAAGACATCACGTGGTCTGTGACGTACGAGGGACTAACGACATTTCTTACAAATTTTGTGCATAAAACTAATAAAACTACACTATTAACAAGAAGCACTTTTTCTGCCATTGACGTATTGTCAACTGTCTTGTTTGTGTTAGTTTTATTACGTTTTATGTTTTTACAAGTTTTCTATTTCTATAATATTTCCAAATGTCACCAGCTCCTCTCACGTCATATCCGGTTAAATTCAAAATTATATCTCACTCAAATTAAATAAAAAAGAACTAAAATTTTTGGATTTGTAATACAAATGTGAAATTTTCAGTAAATAAAATAAACAAATTATTAGACTACCCCCTTGTTTTTATTCATTTTTTTGCGACATTCAATTTTAATATTTTTGACTTCTAATTTTAGATCGACGCAGATGCTATCATCAAAATGAATGAGAAAGAATTAGCAGAAATGTTTACAAAATATGGTGACAGGGTTGCAATAATTGACTTTTGTAAAAGACAAACAGCCCTGCCAAATAAAAAAAGCAAGGACTTTTAAGCAAATTAAGAAAAAAGTTGCAAAAACGAGATAAAAGTTCGACTGGTGATGACTCAACAAGTGAAGACGAGGTTCCTCGGTCAAGGAAAAACGTAAGAAAAGTGGAAGTAGGATGGCTCCATTATGTGGATGAAAAAGGAAAATATGTGCAAGTACGCACCAAAGCCGGAGGAGGAACAAGAACTATTTTACTCTCAAAAGATTCGAAAAAAGAAATTTTAATTTTTAAAGCCCTTGATCTATTTTTTCCTAATGGGACATCTACGAAGGGTTAAATAGAAAACATGAAGTATGATATAATGGACTTTAAAGAAACTATACTGGATGCCAATATTACTATTGAAGAAATTTATAAATATACTGGTCTATGCAAATTAAAATTTTATTTAGCCACTACAAATAAAAAATATCCCGTATCTCAGACTCTGGTGAGTGGGACATATCAACAGTTACAAACAGATACTGATACAGAAGGGCCTGTGCATACCTCATATTTAGATACAATGACATCTAACATACAAGGACTTGTTCAGATTGAAAGTATACTGAACGACATTCATTTTCAACAGGAACCCTCCACAGACGTAGATGTCATCAACATAAGTACACAGGGGACAAGTTTTAACAGAATTAATAGATATTTTTATTCATGCAAATCTTAATTTTACACCAGTTTCTGTTGAAATGATTTTGCCCGATGGTAAATCGGAATGTGCCTTAGATTCTGGAGGAGTGTTTCACGATTGCTTGGCAGAATTTTGGAATTCTTTTTACGACCAGTGTACTGTAGGTACAAATATGAAAGCCCCCTACGTTCGGCACGATTTTAATGCAGATCAATGGAAGGCGGTAGCCAAAATTATTCATAAAGGATGGATAAGAGAAAAATATTTTCCAATAAAATTATTATCACCATTTATGGAATATTGCATCGTGGGTTCCAATGTTAGTGATTTATCTACCGCCTTCATGAGCTATATCACCAAAAATGATGCTGAAATACTAAAGAAAGCTTTAGAAAATTTCGAATCTGTAGAAAAGGAAGATATTTTAGATACTCTTAGCAATCTTGAAGCGAAGTGGAACCCTACAGAGGATAACATTAAACAAATGATTGAAGATATTGCACATAGGGATATAATTCAAAAGCCGCAGTTTGTTATTGATTGTTGTAAAGATATACTGCTTGGCGTAATGGATATTTCTGATTTGCAACAAATTTACAAATCCGCTATACCAAAATCTAAGAATGTAATAGAATTACTATCATTCCCTTCTGATTTAAATGAAGATAAGATAAAAACTATAAGCTTTTTAAAAAGATACTTACGGGAAGCTAGTGGAAATTATCTGGCTTCGTTTTTAAGATATTGCACAGGTGCTGATATAATAACAGGGAATAAAAATATCGGTTAATTTTATTAAAATGGATGGATTCCTGCGATGTCCCATAGCTAGGATATGTGGATGCATGTTGGAATTACCTTATTCATACGATAATTATCCAGAATTCAGATGTGAACTGAATACTCTGTTAAATTCTAATATTTGGATAATGGATATTATATAGTTACATAATAATTGTTTCTATGATATTTGTTTATTTTTATTTACATTTACTTTACACTAATACGATAATATGTAAGAGTTCTATTTTTGTAACATAATTATCCGTTGAATTTTTATATCGTAATAATATTTCAAAAACTAAACAGTTATTTTTTTAATGCCCTCTAACAAAACACAATTTAGCTTTTCATTTATAATTTATTATAATTAAAATATTTTCCATATATTATAAAGTCATATACCGGATGTCTACTTTTATTCCGAACATAGAAAATACAATGTAAAATTTTGATTCGGCGATATCTCTTTACATATTAATTTTAGAACAAAAGTGTGATGAAGAAAGATGTTCACAATGAGAAACTGCATCTAATAGTCTAAAATTATTGTTTACATGCATTTCGTTCACGAGTGAGGATTAAAAGAAAATACACGATTTAGGGCAATTATCAGATTGCCATGAAAAAGAAAACAATAATTTATGTTTGTTGTTTCTGACAGATTTGACATTTCTTTTAATTTTATTCTTACCTGTTAGAATAGACCTTTTCAATTTAACGGCTATCTCTTTCTATCGCTGCAAATAGTAAGAAAATGGCGCGAACAACTGTCAGTTGGGCTGTCAAACGAAACTTCAAAAATATTGCAGTCATTAAAATACCTGTATTCTCGGTGAAAATTTGCATCGGTAGACATTTTAACTTTAAAATCTTTTATAACTTATTTCGATAAGATTTTAGAGTTATGAGATTTTTCTCACATTTGACGTCTAATTTTTTTTTTTTGAAACAAACGCCATGAATCTCTATTGTTCTTTTTATGCGCAGATCTCCATTGCGCATATCTTCTATCTCTTTAAATTGAAAAGGTCCATTTGTGATTTTCTTCTTTTAGATTGTCTTCCTAATAATAAAAATCAAAAGAAAAGTCAATTTTGTCAGATATGTTAGAAACAACGAACAAATTGTTTAATTTTTCATGGCAATTTGATAATTACCTTAAATCGCGAATTTTCTTTTACTTCTTTCTCGCGAACGAAAGGCTTGTAAACAATAATTTTGAACATATTAGATGCAGTTTTTCATTCTAAATATTTTTCTTCTTTACACTTTTGTTCTAAAACGATTAGTAGAGATATCTCCAATTTTAACATTGAATTTCCTATGTTTGAAAAAAAGTAGACACCCGGAATGTACGTTACATATGATGCAAGATAGTAATTCTTATAATTATTTTATATAAACATATTTCTTCCATAATTAAAGTAATGATATAATTTCAGAACGTAATAATATGTACATATCTACAGCTGAGAATGGATCCTCTGGATATATTAGTTGCTTCTCTACTATTATCAAATTGCAAATTTCAAAAACAACCTTATCACATATTAATTCACTTTTAAATTTACATTCTGAAATACAAGCGTTGATATTCTCATAGGGCACGTTACAAATGTAATTTAATGTGTTGTACAATTCCGGTAAATAGTACATATTAATAGGGCGCCCAGTTGGAGCAATACTGTTTCTAGATTTAGTAATACGATGTGTATTCCATTCCATAGCAACTTCATCAAATTCATTCTAAAATTCAAGTAATAATATAATGGACTGTTCCATTTCGATTAAACACCATACAGTCCTACCTGAATCATTTTTAGAAAGCAAAACTGTATTAATGATTTGTCCAAGAAAGTTCCAGTGAAATAACCATCATCTTTAATTTTTTCAAATAAGTTTATCCAAAACTGAGAATTTTGTTTTCTTAATATACTCCACCATGCTTCAATTCTCTGATTTGATGTGCTTTTGCCATATAAAAAGGATAATGTACCATATAATTTATCATTCTCGTTAACAGGTGTTGAGCGCAAAAAGATTTGCATTTGCTCAATATACGTCGTGGGCATCCACCAAAATAATCAACAGCTTGAATATAGTGACCTGCGATTATTCGCGGGTTGTTGCTGTTACTTGTAGCTTCAAGCCATATTATGTGCCTTGAATAACCATCAATTCAGCCGCTAATGCAAATTCCGTAAGGTTTTAATTTATCATAGCAATGAGTATGCTATAAATAATTAGGGCCTTTATTAGAATATTGTCTTCTACGTAATCGTAGTCGTTTCCTTTTATTAACACCCAGGGGATCCAATTCATATAGAATTACACGAACTGTATTTTGTTTCAAAATGAATCCATTTTGTATGCATTTTAGATGCATCCATCGGTATCCATGTAACTGACTTGATATCTGTATTTGCTTCTCTATAAATTCTACTACTTCCGGAATTGGAGAGTAGTGTTTTCTTCAAAACAATTTCTTTTTGCTTAAAATGCGTTTCAATGTACGATGACTTATATTTATATTGTGATGAACTGATAAATGAACTAAAATTTCTACGTGTTGTAGACCTAACGCGAAGTAGTATTCTATTAAAGTTTCCGCTGTTTTTGAAACCATTATATAGTCGCTTTATCGCTATAAATAAAATACACTAGGCGACAACTTGAAAAGCAAATATATACATGTAACATACTATAACAATTTATAGTGAAATATGTATGCAGTTTTTCAACATGGTAGAAGAACACTGTTATTTATTATCTTACACTCTGTATTGGCGTACCTACATCAACATGCTACGTTACGTTGTTATTGCGCCGTATTACATTCATATAACACATGGACAACTTACGCACACACATTTGTAAGTGTAACTGACTCATTTTTAAGTGTAATTTACACATTTTTAAGTGTAACTTACACTTTTTTAAGTGTAACTTACACTTTTTTAAGTGTTATTTACACATTTTTATGTGTAATTTACACTTTTTTAAAGTGTAATTTACACATTTTTAAGTGTAATTTACACACTTTAAAGTGTAATTTACTCATTTTTAAGTGTATTTTACACTTTTTAAGTGTATTACACATTTTTATGTGTAATTTACACATTGTTTAAGTGTAACTTACACTTTTTTAAGCGTAATTTATACCTAAAAATCGGTAATTTATCGTAAATTTTTAATTTCACGTGGCCCCTCAGAGCCTTCGTAGGGTATGGATCAAATAAAGAGAAATATAGTCTTTTTAAGGTGCCAAAACGTGCAATTTAGCGGTAGCCAGCTACACATAATCACAGAAACAGGTACTAAAATAAATTTCTGATTGAAAGGTGTCAATGTCAAGTGCATTTGACATGTTGTTTTATAATTTTAGTGGAAGTATAGAAACGTTTTGTACAAAATACATACATAGAAATGACAAAAGAGGTAATGATTGAAAATATAGAATATTATGCGTTATATATGAATAATTTAATATTTTAAATATTTTGTGTAAAAATCGGGTCGCAACAAAACCTGACATCCAGCGGCACACTGTATGAACTAGCCCAGTTAGCCATGGTACATGTTGGTGTTCTGTGTAGCCATTCTTCGTAATGCATTGGAATACGTCGTGCACTCACCTATAGGCGATTCAAATTATCTTTTCCCGCAACTTTTAACACGTGACGTGACGTCACAACGAGTATGTTTTCAAATTGTCGTTCACTTCTGCATTAAAATTTGTGTGTGTATTGCTGTTTTAATATTTAATGAATTAATAGTTTATTAGTAATGAGACTGTTAATAAAGGATGTGTTTAATTATTTAAATGTTTCTGCGTGCAGCAAAATTTTTTGTGAGGATGATGAAGTATTGAATTCTGGACATATGCTAGCATATGATAAAACACAATCAGATGACAAAAATTAAACACTTCTGTTTGAATTATGCTCACAAACCAGCGGCGTAAATAAATATCCGCATGAAATTACTGGAAAATTGATAAATTCAGGCTCACTAGCAATAAAAAGCATCTTGTTCGTGTAAGGCGGGAAACTAACCTAAATATAAAACCTAAATATAAATATGTATATATTAACTTAAATATAAATACATAATAAAATAATTTAATATATTTATATTGTTTTAGAGCTACCAACAGGTGGTGACTAATTTGCTGACCAGCAAAAAAGTTGCTGACTGGCTATTTAGAATTAATGGAATTACTTCAAAATCAGTAATCTACGTTAGAACAACAATGGTCATCTTGCTGTAACGTATCAATCTTGTGCTCTTCTTCAGAGAGGTACTTTACTCTAGTGAAATATAACAAAATTTTGCTGACTGGCTATTTAGAATTAATGGAATTACTTCAAAATCAGTAATCTACGTTAGAACAACAATGGTCATCTTCCTGTAACGTATCAATCTTGTGCTCTTCTTCAGAGAGGTACTTTACTCTAGTGAAATATAACAAAATTTTGCTGACTGGCTATTTAGAATTAATGGAATTACTTCAAAATCAGTAATCTACGTTAGAACAACAATGGTCATCTTCCTGTAACGTATCAATCTTGTGCTCTTCTTCAGAGAGGTACTTTACTCTAGTGAAATATAACAAAATTTTGCTGACTGGCTATTTAGAATTAATGGAATTACTTCAAAATCAGTAATCTACCTTAAAACAACAATGGTCATCTTCCTGTAACGTATCAATCTTGTGCTCTTCTTCAGAGAGGTACTTTACTCTAGTGAAATATAACAAAATTTTGCTGACTGGCTATTTAGAATTAATGGAATTACTTCAAAATCAGTAATCTACCTTAAAACAACAATGGTCATCTTCCTGTAACGTATCAATCTTGTGCTCTTCTTCAGAGAGGTACTTTACTCTAGTGAAATATTACAAAATGTTGCTGACTGGCTATTTAGAATTAATGGAATTACTTCAAAATCAGTAATCTACGTTAGAATAACAATGGTCATCTTCCTGTAACGTATCAATCTTGTGCTCTTCTTCAGAGAGGTACTTTACTCTAGTGAAATATAACAAAATTTTGCTGACTGGCTATTTAGAATTAATGGAATTACTTCAAAATCAGTAATCTACCTTAAAACAACAATGGCCATCATCCTGTAACGTATCAATCTTGTGCTCTTCTTCAGAGAGGTACTTTACTCTAGTGAAATATAACAAAATTTTGCTGACTGGGTATTTAGAATTAATGGAATTACTTCAAAATCAGTAATCTACGTTAGAACAACAATGGTCATCTTCCTGTAACGTATCAATCTTGTGCTCTTTTTCAGAGAGGTACTTTACTCTAGTGAAATATAACAAAATTTTGCTGACTGGCTATTTAGAATTAATGGAATTACTTCAAAATCAGTAATCTACCTTAAAACAACAATGGTCATCTTCCTGTAACGTATCAATCTTGTGCTCTTCTTCAGAGAGGTACTTTACTCTAGTGAAATATAACAAAATTTTGCTGACTGGCTATTTAGAATTAATGGAATTACTTCAAAATCAGTAATCTACCTTAAAACAACAATGGTCATCTTCCTGTAACGTATCAATCTTGTGCTCTTCTTCAGAGAGGTACTTTACTCTAGTGAAATATAACAAAATTTTGCTGACTGGCTATTTAGAATTAATGGAATTACTTCAAAATCAGTAATCTACCTTAAAACAATAATGGACATCTTCCTGTAACGTATCAATCTTGTGCTCTTCTTCAGAGAGGTACTTTACTCTAGTGAAATATAACAAAATTTTGCTGACTGGCTATTTAGAATTAATGGAATTACTTCAAAATCAGTAATCTACCTTAAAACAACAATGGTCATCTTCCTGTAACGTATCAATCTTGTGCTCTTCTTCAGAGAGGTACTTTACTCTAGTGAAATATAACAAAATTTTGCTGACTGGCTATTTAGAATTAATGGAATTACTTCAAAATCAGTAATCTACCTTAAAACAACAATGGTCATCATCCTGTGACGTATCAATCTTGTGCTCTCCTTCAGAGAGGTACTTTACTCTAGTGAAATATAACAAAATTTTGCTGACTGGCTATTTAGAATTAATGGAATTACTTCAAAATCAGTATTCTACCTTAGAACAACAATAGCCATCTTCCTGTTACGTATCAATCTTGTGCTCTTCTTCAGAGAGGTACTTTACTCTAGTGAAATATAACAAAATTTTGCTGACTGGGTATTTAGAATTAATGGAATTACTTCAAAATCAGTAATCTACGTTAGAACAACAATAGCCATCTTCCTGTAACGTATCAATCTTGTGCTCTTCTTCAGAGAGGTACTTTACTCTAGTGAAATATAACAAAATTTTGCTGACTGGCTATTTAGAATTAATGGAATTACTTCAAAATCAGTAATCTACCTTAGAACAACAATGGTCATCTTCCTGTAACGTATCAATCTTGTGCTCTTCTTCAGAGAGGAACTTTACTCTAGTGAAATATAACAAAATTTTGCTGACTGGGTATTTAGAATTAATGGAATTACTTCAAAATCAGTAATCTACGTTAGAACAACAATAGCCATCTTCCTGTAACGTATCAATCTTGTGCTCTCCTTCAGAGAGGTACTTTACTTTAGTGAAATATAACAAAATTTTGCTGACTGGCTATTTAGAATTAATGGAATTATTTCAAAATCAGTAATCTACGTTAGAATAACAATAGTCATCTTCCTGTAACGTATCAATCTTGTGCTCTTCTTCAGAGAGGTACTTTACTCTAGTGAAATATAACAAAATTTTGCTGACTGGCTATTTAGAATTAATGGAATTACTTCAAAATCAGTAATCTACCTTAAAACAACAATGGTCATCTTCCTGTAACGTATCAATCTTGTGCTCTTCTTCAGAGAGGTACTTTACTCTAGTGAAATATAACAAAATTTTGCTGACTGGCTATTTAGAATTAATGGAATTACTTCAAAATCAGTAATCTACGTTAGAATAACAATGGTCATCTTCCTGTAACGTATCAATCTTGTGCTCTTCTTCAGAGAGGTACTTTACTCTAGTGAAATATAACAAAATTTTGCTGACTGGCTATTTAGAATTAATGGAATTACTTCAAAATCAGTAATCTACCTTAAAACAACAATGGCCATCATCCTGTAACGTATCAATCTTGTGCTCTCCTTCAGAGAGGTACTTTACTCTAGTGAAATATAACAAAATTTTGCTGACGGGGTATTTAGAATTAATGGAATTACTTCAAAATCAGTAATCTACGTTAGAACAACAATGGTCATCTTCCTGTAACGTATCAATCTTGTGCTCTTTTTCAGAGAGGTACTTTACTCTAGTGAAATATAACAAAATTTTGCTGACTGGCTATTTAGAATTAATGGAATTACTTCAAAATCAGTAATCTACCTTAAAACAACAATGGTCATCTTCCTGTAACGTATCAATCTTGTGCTCTTCTTCAGAGAGGTACTTTACTCTAGTGAAATATAACAAAATTTTGCTGACTGGCTATTTAGAATTAATGGAATTACTTCAAAATCAGTAATCTACCTTAAAACAACAATGGTCATCTTCCTGTAACGTATCAATCTTGTGCTCTTCTTCAGAGAGGTACTTTACTCTAGTGAAATATAACAAAATTTTGCTGACTGGCTATTTAGAATTAATGGAATTACTTCAAAATCAGTAATCTACCTTAAAACAACAATGGTCATCATCCTGTGACGTATCAATCTTGTGCTCTCCTTCAGAGAGGTACTTTACTCTAGTGAAATATAACAAAATTTTGCTGACTGGCTATTTAGAATTAATGGAATTACTTCAAAATCAGTATTCTACCTTAGAACAACAATAGCCATCTTCCTGTTACGTATCAATCTTGTGCTCTTCTTCAGAGAGGTACTTTACTCTAGTGAAATATAACAAAATTTTGCTGACTGGGTATTTAGAATTAATGGAATTACTTCAAAATCAGTAATCTACGTTAGAACAACAATAGCCATCTTCCTGTAACGTATCAATCTTGTGCTCTTCTTCAGAGAGGTACTTTACTCTAGTGAAATATAACAAAATTTTGCTGACTGGCTATTTAGAATTAATGGAATTACTTCAAAATCAGTAATCTACCTTAGAACAACAATGGTCATCTTCCTGTAACGTATCAATCTTGTGCTCTTCTTCAGAGAGGAACTTTACTCTAGTGAAATATAACAAAATTTTGCTGACTGGGTATTTAGAATTAATGGATTTACTTCAAAATCAGTAATCTACGTTAGAACAACAATAGCCATCTTCCTGTAACGTATCAATCTTGTGCTCTTTTTCAGAGAGGTACTTTACTCTAGTGAAATATAACAAAATTTTGCTGACTGGCTATTTAGAATTAATGGAATTATTTCAAAATCAGTAATCTACGTTAGAATAACAATGGTCATCTTCCTCTAACGTATCAATCTTGTGCTCTTCTTCAGAGAGGTACTTTACTCTAGTGAAATATAACAAAATTTTGCTGACTGGCTATTTAGAATTAATGGAATTACTTCAAAATCAGTAATCTACGTTAGAATAACAATGGTCATCTTCCTGTAACGTATCAATCTTGTGCTCTTCTTCAGAGAGGTACTTTACTCTAGTGAAATATAACAAAATTTTGCTGACTGGCTATTTAGAATTAATGGAATTACTTCAAAATCAGTAATCTACCTTAAAACAACAATGGCCATCATCCTGTAACGTATCAATCTTGTGCTCTCCTTCAGAGAGGTACTTTACTCTAGTGAAATATAACAAAATTTTGCTGACTGGGTATTTAGAATTAATGGAATTACTTCAAAATCAGTAATCTACGTTAGAACAACAATGGTCATCTTCCTGTAACGTATCAATCTTGTGCTCTTTTTCAGAGAGGTACTTTACTCTAGTGAAATATAACAAAATTTTGCTGACTGGCTATTTAGAATTAATGGAATTACTTCAAAATCAGTAATCTACCTTAAAACAACAATGGACATCTTCCTGTAACGTATCAATCTTGTGCTCTTCTTCAGAGAGGTACTTTACTCTAGTGAAATATAACAAAATTTTGCTGACTGGCTATTTAGAATTAATGGAATTACTTCAAAATCAGTAATCTACCTTAAAACAACAATGGTCATCTTCCTGTAACGTATCAATCTTGTGTTCTTCTTCAGAGAGGTACTTTACTCTAGTGAAATATAACAAAATTTTGCTGACTGGCTATTTAGAATTAATGGAATTACTTCAAAATCAAGATTCTTCCTTAAAACAACAAAGGTCGTCATCCTGTAACGTATCAATCTTGTGCTCTTCTTCAGAGAGGTACTTTACTCTAGTGAAATATAACAAAATTTTGCTGACTGGCTATTTAGAATTAATGGAATTACTTCAAAATCAGTAATCTACCTTAAAACAACAATGGTCATCTTCCTGTAACGTATCAATCTTGTGCTCTTCTTCAGAGAGGTACTTTACTCTAGTGAAATATAACAAAATTTTGCTGACTGGCTATTTAGAATTAATGGAATTACTTCAAAATCAGTAATCTACCTTAAAACAACAATGGTCATCTTCCTGTAACGTATCAATCTTGTGCTCTCCTTCAGAGAGGTACTTTACTCTAGTGAAATATAACAAAATTTTGCTGACTGGCTATTTAGAATTAATGGAATTACTTCAAAATCAGTATTCTACCTTAGAACAACAATAGCCATCTTCCTGTTACGTATCAATCTTGTGCTCTTCTTCAGAGAGGTACTTTACTCTAGTGAAATATAACAAAATTTTGCTGACTGGGTATTTAGAATTAATGGAATTACTTCAAAATCAGTAATCTACGTTAGAACAACAATAGCCATCTTCCTGTAACGTATCAATCTTGTGCTCTTCTTCAGAGAGGTACTTTACTCTAGTGTAATATAACAAAATTTTGCTGACTGGCTATTTAGAATTAATGGAATTACTTCAAAATCAGTAATCTACCTTAAAACAATAATGGACATCTTCCTGTAACGTATCAATCTTGTGCTCTTCTTCAGAGAGGTACTTTACTCTAGTGAAATATAACAAAATTTTGCTGACTGGCTATTTAGAATTAATGGAATTACTTCAAAATCAGTAATCTACCTTAAAACAACAATGGTCATCTTCCTGTAACGTATCAATCTTGTGCTCTTCTTCAGAGAGGTACTTTACTCTAGTGAAATATAACAAAATTTTGCTGACTGGCTATTTAGAATTAATGGAATTACTTCAAAATCAGTAATCTACCTTAAAACAACAATGGTCATCATCCTGTGACGTATCAATCTTGTGCTCTCCTTCAGAGAGGTACTTTACTCTAGTGAAATATAACAAAATTTTGCTGACTGGCTATTTAGAATTAATGGAATTACTTCAAAATCAGTATTCTACCTTAGAACAACAATAGCCATCTTCCTGTTACGTATCAATCTTGTGCTCTTCTTCAGAGAGGTACTTTACTCTAGTGAAATATAACAAAATTTTGCTGACTGGGTATTTAGAATTAATGGAATTACTTCAAAATCAGTAATCTACGTTAGAACAACAATAGCCATCTTCCTGTAACGTATCAATCTTGTGCTCTTCTTCAGAGAGGTACTTTACTCTAGTGAAATATAACAAAATTTTGCTGACTGGCTATTTAGAATTAATGGAATTACTTCAAAATCAGTAATCTACCTTAGAACAACAATGGTCATCTTCCTGTAACGTATCAATCTTGTGCTCTTCTTCAGAGAGGAACTTTACTCTAGTGAAATATAACAAAATTTTGCTGACTGGGTATTTAGAATTAATGGAATTACTTCAAAATCAGTAATCTACGTTAGAACAACAATAGCCATCTTCCTGTAACGTATCAATCTTGTGCTCTCTTTCAGAGAGGTACTTTACTCTAGTGAAATATAACAAAATTTTGCTGACTGGCTATTTAGAATTAATGGAATTATTTCAAAATCAGTAATCTACGTTAGAATAACAATAGTCATCTTCCTGTAACGTATCAATCTTGTGCTCTTCTTCAGAGAGGTACTTTACTCTAGTGAAATATAACAAAATTTTGCTGACTGGCTATTTAGAATTAATGGAATTACTTCAAAATCAGTAATCTACCTTAAAACAACAATGGTCATCTTCCTGTAACGTATCAATCTTGTGCTCTTCTTCAGAGAGGTACTTTACTCTAGTGAAATATAACAAAATTTTGCTGACTGGCTATTTAGAATTAATGGAATTACTTCAAAATCAGTAATCTACGTTAGAATAACAATGGTCATCTTCCTGTAACGTATCAATCTTGTGCTCTTCTTCAGAGAGGTACTTTACTCTAGTGAAATATAACAAAATTTTGCTGACTGGCTATTTAGAATTAATGGAATTACTTCAAAATCAGTAATCTACCTTAAAACAACAATGGCCATCATCCTGTAACGTATCAATCTTGTGCTCTCCTTCAGAGAGGTACTTTACTCTAGTGAAATATAACAAAATTTTGCTGACTGGGTATTTAGAATTAATGGAATTACTTCAAAATCAGTAATCTACGTTAGAACAACAATGGTCATCTTCCTGTAACGTATCAATCTTGTGCTCTTCTTCAGAGAGGTACTTTACTCTAGTGAAATATAACAAAATTTTGCTGACTGGCTATTTAGAATTAATGGAATTACTTCAAAATCAGTAATCTACCTTAAAACAACAATGGTCATCTTCCTGTAACGTATCAATCTTGTGCTCTTCTTCAGAGAGGTACTTTACTCTAGTGAAATATAACAAAATTTTGCTGACTGGCTATTTAGAATTAATGGAATTACTTCAAAATCAGTAATCTACCTTAAAACAACAATGGTCATCTTCCTGTAACGTATCAATCTTGTGCTCTTCTTCAGAGAGGTACTTTACTCTAGTGAAATATAACAAAATTTTGCTGACTGGCTATTTAGAATTAATGGAATTACTTCAAAATCAGTAATCTACCTTAAAACAACAATGGTCATCATCCTATGACGTATCAATCTTGTGCTCTCCTTCAGAGAGGTACTTTACTCTAGTGAAATATAACAAAATTTTGCTGACTGGCTATTTAGAATTAATGGAATTACTTCAAAATCAGTATTCTACCTTAAAACAACAATGGTCATCTTCCTGTAACGTATCAATCTTGTGCTCTTCTTCAGAGAGGTACTTTACTCTAGTGAAATATAACAAAATTTTGCTGACTGGCTATTTAGAATTAATGGAATTACTTCAAAATCAGTAATCTACCTTAAAACAACAATGGTCATCATCCTGTGACGTATCAATCTTGTGCTCTCCTTCAGAGAGGTACTTTACTCTAGTGAAATATAACAAAATTTTGCTGACTGGCTATTTAGAATTAATGGAATTACTTCAAAATCAGTATTCTACCTTAGAACAACAATAGCCATCTTCCTGTTACGTATCAATCTTGTGCTCTTCTTTAGAGAGGTACTTTACTCTAGTGAAATATAACAAAATTTTGCTGACTGGGTATTTAGAATTAATGGAATTACTTCAAAATCAGTAATCTACGTTAGAACAACAATAGCCATCTTCCTGTAACGTATCAATCTTGTGCTCTTCTTCAGAGAGGTACTTTACTCTAGTGAAATATAACAAAATTTTGCTGACTGGCTATTTAGAATTAATGGAATTACTTCAAAATCAGTAATCTACCTTAGAACAACAATGGTCATCTTCCTGTAACGTATCAATCTTGTGCTCTTCTTCAGAGAGGAACTTTACTCTAGTGAAATATAACAAAATTTTGCTGACTGGGTATTTAGAATTAATGGAATTACTTCAAAATCAGTAATCTACGTTAGAACAACAATAGCCATCTTCCTGTAACGTATCAATCTTGTGCTCTCCTTCAGAGAGGTACTTTACTCTAGTGAAATATAACAAAATTTTGCTGACTGGCTATTTAGAATTAATGGAATTATTTCAAAATCAGTAATCTACGTTAGAATAACAATAGTCATCTTCCTGTAACGTATCAATCTTGTGCTCTTCTTCAGAGAGGTACTTTACTCTAGTGAAATATAACAAAATTTTGCTGACTGGCTATTTAGAATTAATGGAATTACTTCAAAATCAGTAATCTACCTTAAAACAACAATGGTCATCTTCCTGTAACGTATCAATCTTGTGCTCTTCTTCAGAGAGGTACTTTACTCTAGTGAAATATAACAAAATTTTGCTGACTGGCTATTTAGAATTAATGGAATTACTTCAAAATCAGTAATCTACGTTAGAATAACAATGGTCATCTTCCTGTAACGTATCAATCTTGTGCTCTTCTTCAGAGAGGTACTTTACTCTAGTGAAATATAACAAAATTTTGCTGACTGGCTATTTAGAATTAATGGAATTACTTCAAAATCAGTAATCTACCTTAAAACAACAATGGCCATCATCCTGTAACGTATCAATCTTGTGCTCTCCTTCAGAGAGGTACTTTACTCTAGTGAATTATAACAAAATTTTGCTGACTGGGTATTTAGAATTAATGGAATTACTTCAAAATCAGTAATCTACGTTAGAACAACAATGGTCATCTTCCTGTAACGTATCAATCTTGTGCTCTTTTTCAGAGAGGTACTTTACTCTAGTGAAATATAACAAAATTTTGCTGACTGGCTATTTAGAATTAATGGAATTACTTCAAAATCAGTAATCTACCTTAAAACAACAATGGTCATCTTCCTGTAACGTATCAATCTTGTGCTCTTCTTCAGAGAGGTACTTTACTCTAGTGAAATATAACAAAATTTTGCTGACTGGCTATTTAGAATTAATGGAATTACTTCAAAATCAGTAATCTACCTTAAAACAACAATGGTCATCTTCCTGTAACGTATCAATCTTGTGCTCTTCTTCAGAGAGGTACTTTACTCTAGTGAAATATAACAAAATTTTGCTGACTGGCTATTTAGAATTAATGGAATTACTTCAAAATCAGTAATCTACCTTAAAACAACAATGGTCATCATCCTGTGACGTATCAATCTTGTGCTCTCCTTCAGAGAGGTACTTTACTCTAGTAAAATATAACAAAATTTTGCTGACTGGCTATTTAGAATTAATGGAATTACTTCAAAATCAGTATTCTACCTTAGAACAACAATAGCCATCTTCCTGTTACGTATCAATCTTGTGCTCTTCTTCAGAGAGGTACTTTACTCTAGTGAAATATAACAAAATTTTGCTGACTGGGTATTTAGAATTAATGGAATTACTTCAAAATCAGTAATCTACGTTAGAACAACAATAGCCATCTTCCTGTAACGTATCAATCTTGTGCTCTTCTTCAGAGAGGTACTTTACTCTAGTGAAATATAACAAAATTTTGCTGACTGGCTATTTAGAATTAATGGAATTACTTCAAAATCAGTAATCTACCTTAGAACAACAATGGTCATCTTCCTGTAACGTATCAATCTTGTGCTCTTCTTCAGAGAGGAACTTTACTCTAGTGAAATATAACAAAATTTTGCTGACTGGCTATTTAGAATTAATGGAATTACTTCAAAATCAGTAATCTACGTTAGAACAACAATAGCCATCTTCCTGTAACGTATCAATCTTGTGCTCTCCTTCAGAGAGGTACTTTACTCTAGTGAAATATAACAAAATTTTGCTGACTGGCTATTTAGAATTAATGGAATTATTTCAAAATCAGTAATCTACGTTAGAATAACAATGGTCATCTTCCTGTAACGTATCAATCTTGTGCTCTTCTTCAGAGAGGTACTTTACTCTAGTGAAATATAACAAAATTTTGCTGACTGGGTATTTAGAATTAATGGAATTACTTCAAAATCAGTAATCTACGTTAGAACAACAATGGTCATCTTCCTGTAACGTATCAATCTTGTGCTCTTTTTCAGAGAGGTACTTTACTCTAGTGAAATATAACAAAATTTTGCTGACTGGCTATTTAGAATTAATGGAATTACTTCAAAATCAGTAATCTACCTTAAAACAACAATGGACATCTTCCTGTAACGTATCAATCTTGTGCTCTTCTTCAGAGAGGTACTTTACTCTAGTGAAATATAACAAAATTTTGCTGACTGGCTATTTAGAATTAATGGAATTACTTCAAAATCAGTAATCTACCTTAAAACAACAATGGTCATCTTCCTGTAACGTATCAATCTTGTGTTCTTCAGAGAGGTACTTTACTCTAGTGAAATATAACAAAATTTTGCTGACTGGCTATTTAGAATTAATGGAATTACTTCAAAATCAAGATTCTTCCTTAAAACAACAAAGGTCGTCATCCTGTAACGTATCAATCTTGTGCTCTTCTTCAGAGAGGTACTTTACTCTAGTGAAATATAACAAAATTTTGCTGACTGGCTATTTAGAATTAATGGAATTACTTCAAAATCAGTAATCTACCTTAAAACAACAATGGTCATCTTCCTGTAACGTATCAATCTTGTGCTCTTCTTCAGAGAGGTACTTTACTCTAGTGAAATATAACAAAATTTTGCTGACTGGCTATTTAGAATTAATGGAATTACTTCAAAATCAGTAATCTACCTTAAAACAACAATGGTCATCTTCCTGTAACGTATCAATCTTGTGCTCTCCTTCAGAGAGGTACTTTACTCTAGTGAAATATAACAAAATTTTGCTGACTGGCTATTTAGAATTAATGGAATTACTTCAAAATCAGTATTCTACCTTAGAACAACAATAGCCATCTTCCTGTTACGTATCAATCTTGTGCTCTTCTTCAGAGAGGTACTTTACTCCAGTGAAATATAACAAAATTTTGCTGACTGGGTATTTAGAATTAATGGAATTACTTCAAAATCAGTAATCTACGTTAGAACAACAATAGCCATCTTCCTGTAACGTATCAATCTTGTGCTCTTCTTCAGAGAGGTACTTTACTCTAGTGAAATATAACAAAATTTTGCTGACTGGCTATTTAGAATTAATGGAATTACTTCAAAATCAGTAATCTACCTTAGAACAACAATGGTCATCTTCCTGTAACGTATCAATCTTGTGCTCTTCTTCAGAGAGGATCTTTACTCTAGTGAAATATAACAAAATTTTGCTGACTGGGTATTTAGAAATAATGGAATTACTTCAAAATCAGTAATCTACCTTAGAACAACAATGGTCATCTTCCTGTAACGTATCAATCTTGTGCTCTTCTTCAGAGAGGTACTTTGCTCTAGTGAAATATAACAAAATTTTGCTGACTGGCTATTTAGAATTAATGGAATTACTTCAAAATCAATATTCTTCCTTAAAACAACAATGGTCATCATCCTGTAACGTATCAATCTTGTGCTCTTCTTCAGAGAGGTACTTTACTTTAGTGAAATATAACAAAATTTTGTTGACTGGCTATTTAGAATTAATGGAATTACTTCAAAATCAGTAATCTACCTTAAAACAACAATGGTCATCTTTCTGTAACGTGTCAATCTTGTGCTCTTCTTCAGAGAGGTACTTTACTCTAGTGAAATATAACAAAATTTTGCTGACTGGCTATTTAGAATTAATGGAATTACTTCAAAATCAGTAATCTACGTTAGAACAACAATAGCCATCTTCCTGTAACGTATCAATCTTGTGCTCTTCTTCAGAGAGGTACTTTACTCTAGTGAAATATAACAAAATTTTGCTGACTGGCTATTTAGAATTAATGGAATTACTTCAAAATCAGTAATCTACCTTAGAACAACAATGGTCATCTTCCTGTAACGTATCAATCTTGTGCTCTTCTTCAGAGAGGAACTTTACTCTAGTGAAATATAACAAAATTTTGCTGACTGGGTATTTAGAATTAATGGAATTACTTCAAAATCAGTAATCTACGTTAGAACAACAATAGCCATCTTCCTGTAACGTATCAATCTTGTGCTCTCCTTCAGAGAGGTACTTTACTCTAGTGAAATATAACAAAATTTTGCTGACTGGCTATTTAGAATTAATGGAATTATTTCAAAATCAGTAATCTACGTTAGAATAACAATGGTCATCTTCCTGTAACGTATCAATCTTGTGCTCTTCTTCAGAGAGGTACTTTACTCAAGTGAAATATAACAAAATTTTGCTGACTGGCTATTTAGAATTAATGGAATTACTTCAAAATCAGTAATCTACCTTAAAACAACAATGGTCATCTTCCTGTAACGTATCAATCTTGTGCTCTTCTTCAGAGAGGTACTTTACTCTAGTGAAATATAACAAAATTTTGCTGACTGGCTATTTAGAATTAATGGAATTACTTCAAAATCAGTAATCTACCTTAAAACAACAATGGTCATCTTCCTGTAACGTATCAATCTTGTGTTCTTCTTCAGAGAGGTACTTTACTCTAGTGAAATATAACAAAATTTTGCTGACTGGCTATTTAGAATTAATGGAATTACTTCAAAATCAATATTCTTCCTTAAAACAACAAAGGTCGTCATCCTGTAACGTATCAATCTTGTGCTCTTCTTCAGAGAGGTACTTTACTCTAGTGAAATATAACAAAATTTTGCTGACTGGCTATTTAGAATTAATGGAATTACTTTAAAATCAATATTCTTCCTTAAAACAACAATGGTCATCTTCCTGTAACGTATCAATCTTGTGCTCTCCTTCAGAGAGGTACTTTACTCTAGTGAAATATAACAAAATTTTGCTGACTGGCTATTTAGAATTATTGGAATTACTTCAAAATCAGTAATCTACCTTAAAACAACAATGGTCATCTTTCTGTAACGTATCAATCTTGTGCTCTTCTTCAGAGAGGTACTTTACTCTAGTGAAATATAACAAAATTTTGCTGACTGGCTATTTAGAATTAATGGAATTACTTCAAAATCAATATTCTTCCTTAAAACAACAATGGTCATCATCCTGTAACGTATCAATCTTGTGCTCTTCTTCAGAGAGGTACTTTACTCTAGTGAAATATAACAAAATTTTGCTGACTGGCTATTTAGAATTAATGGAATTACTTCAAAATCAATATTCTTCCTTAAAACAACAATGGTCATCTTCCTGTAACGTATCAATCTTGTGCTCTCCTTCAGAGAGGTACTTTACTCTAGTGAAATATAACAAAATTTTGCTGACTGGCTATTTAGAATTATTGGAATTACTTCAAAATCAGTAATCTACCTTAAAACAACAATGGTCATCTTTCTGTAACGTATCAATCTTGTGCTCTTCTTCAGAGAGGTACTTTACTCTAGTGAAATATAACAAAATTTTGCTGACTGGCTATTTAGAATTAATGGAATTACTTCAAAATCAGTAATCTACCTTAAAACAACAATGGTCATCTTTCTGTAACGTATCAATCTTGTGCTCTTCTTCAGAGAGCTACTTTACTCTAGTGAAATATAACAAAATTTTGCTGACTGGCTATTTAGAATTAATGGAATTACTTCAAAATCAGTAATCTACCTTAGAACAACAATGGTCATCTTCCTGTAACGTATCAATCTTGTGCTCTTCTTCAGAGAGGAACATTACTCTAGTGAAATATAACAAAATTTTGCTGACTGAGTATTGAGAATTAATGGAATTACTTCAAAATCAGTAATCTACGTTAGATCAACAATAGCCATCTTCCTGTAACGTATTAATCTTGTGCTCTCCTTCAGAGAGGTACTTTACTCTAGTGAAATATAACAAAATTTTGCTGACTGGCTATTTAGAATTAATGGAATTACTTCAAAATCAATATTCTTCCTTAAAACAACAAAGGTCATCATCCTGTAACGTATCAATCTTGTGCTCTTCTTCAGAGAGGTACTTTACTCTAGTGAAATATAACAAAATTTTGCTGACTGGCTATTTAGAATTAATGGAATTACTTCAAAATCAGTAATCTACCTTAAAACAACAATGGTCATCTTCCTGTAACGTATCAATCTTGTGCTCTCCTTCAGAGAGGTACTTTACTCTAATGAAATATAACAAAATTTTGCTGACTGGCTATTTAGAATTAATGGAATTACTTCAAAATCTGTAATCTACCTTAAAACAACAATGGTCATCTTCCTGTAACGTATCAATTTTGTGCTCTTCTTCAGAGAGGTACTTTACTCTAGTGAAATATAACAAAATTTTGCTGACTGGCTATTTAGAATTAATGGAATTACTTCAAAATCAATATTCTTCCTTAAAACAACAATGGTCATCATCCTGTAACGTATCAATCTTGTGCTCTTCTTCAGAGAGGTACTTTACTCTAGTGAAATATAACAAAATTTTGCTGACTGGCTATTTAGAATTAATGGAATTACTTCAAAATCAATATTCTTCCTTAAAACAACAATGGTCATCATCCTGTAACGTATCAATCTTGTGCTCTTCTTCAGAGAGGTACTTTACTCTAGTGAAATATAACAAAATTTTGCTGACTGGCTATTGAGAATTAATAGAATTACTTCAAAATCAATATTCTTCCTTAAAACAACAATGGTCATCTTCCTGTAACGTATCAATCTTGTGCTCTCCTTCAGAGAGGTACTTTACTCTAGTGAAATATAACAAAATTTTGCTGACTGGCTATTTAGAATTATTGGAATTACTTCAAAATCAGTAATCAACCTTAAAACAACAATGGTCATCTTTCTGTAACGTATCAATCTTGTGCTCTTCTTCAGAGAGGTACTTTACTCTAGTGAAATATAACAAAATTTTGCTGACTGGCTATTTAGAATTAATGGAATTACTTCAAAATCAGTAATCTACCTTAAAACAACAATGGTCATCATCCTGTAACGTATCAATCTTGTGCTCTCCTTCAGAGAGGTACTTTACTCTAGTGAAATATAACAAAATTTTGCTGACTGGGTATTTAGAATTAATGGAATTACTTCAAAATCAGTAATCTACGTTAGAACAACAATGGTCATCTTCCTGTGACGTATCAATCTTGTGCTCTTCTTCAGAGAGGTACTTTACTCTAGTGAAATATAACAAAATTTTGCTGACTGGCTATTTAGAATTAATGGAATTCCTTCAAAATCAGTAATCTACCTTAAAACAACAATGGTCGTCATCCTGTAACGTATCAATCTTGTGCTCTCCTTCAGAGAGGTACTTTACTCTAGTGAAATATAACAAAATTTTGCTGACTGGCTATTTGGAATTAATGGAATTACTTCAAAATCAGTAATCTACGTTAGAACAACAATGGTCATCTTCCTGTGACGTATCAATCTTGTGCTCTTCTTCAGAGAGGTACTTTACTCTAGTGAAATATAACAAAATTTTGCTGACTGGCTATTTAGAATTAATGGAATTACTTCAAAATCAGTAATCTACCTTAAAACAACAATGGTCATCATCCTGTAACGTATCAATCTTGTGATATCCTTCAGAGAGGTACTTTACTCTAGTGAAATATAACAAAATTTTGCTGACTGGCTACTTAGAATTAATGGAATTACTTCAAAATCAGTAATCTACCTTAAAACAACAATGGTCATCTTCCTGTAACGTATCAATCTTGTGCTCTTCTTCAGAGAGGTACTTTACTCTAGTGAAATATAACAAAATTTTGCTGACTGGATATTTAGAATTAATGGAATTACTTCAAAATCAGTAATCTACCTTAAAACAACAATGGCCATCATCCTGTAACGTATCAATCTTGTGCTCTCCTTCAGAGAGGTACTTTACTCTAGTGAAATATAACAAAATTTTGCTGACTGGCTATTTAGAATTAATGGAATTACTTCAAAATCAGTAATCTACCTTAGAACAACAATGGTCATCTTCCTGTAACGTATCAATCTTGTGCTCTCCTTCAGAGAGGTACTTTACTCTAGTGAAATATAACAAAATTTTGCTGACTGGCTATTTAGAATTAATGGAAATACTTCAAAATCAGTAATCTACCTTAAAACAACAATGGTCATCATCCTGTAACGTATCAATCTTGTGCTCTCCTTCAGAGAGGTACTTTACTCTAGTGAAATATAACAAAATTTTGCTGACTGGCTATTTAGAATTAATGGAATTACTTCAAAATCAGTATTCTACCTTAGAACAACCATAGCCATCTTCCTGTTACGTATCAATCTTGTGCTCTTCTTCAGAGAGGTACTTTACTTTAGTGAAATATAACAAAATTTTGCTGACTGGGTATTTAGAATTAATGGAATTACTTCAAAATCAGTAATCTACGTTAGAACAACAATAGCCATCTTCCTGTAACGTATCAATCTTGTGCTCTTCTTCAGAGAGGTACTTTACTATAGTGAAATATAACAAAATTTTGCTGACTGGCTATTTAGAATTAATGGAATTACTTCAAAATCAATAATCTACGTTAGAACAACAATGGTCATCTTCCTGTAACGTATCAATCTTGTGCTCTTTTTCAGAGAGGTACTTTACTCTAGTGAAATATAACAAAATTTTGCTGACTGGCTATTTAGAATTAATGGAATTACTTCAAAATCAGTAATCTACCTTAAAACAACAATGGTCATCTTCCTGTAACGTATCAATCTTGTGCTCTTCTTCAGAGAGGTACTTTACTCTAGTGAAATATAACAAAATTTTGCTGACTGGCTATTTAGAATTAATGGAATTACTTCAAAATCAGTAATCTACCTTAAAACAACAATGGTCATCTTCCTGTAACGTATCAATCTTGTGCTCTTCTTGAGAGAGGTACTTTACTCTAGTGAAATATAACAAAATTTTGCTGACTGGCTATTTAGAATTAATGGAATTACTTCAAAATCAGTAATCTACCTTAAAACAACAATGGTCATCATCCTGTGACGTATCAATCTTGTGCTCTCCTTCAGAGAGGTACTTTACTCTAGTGAAATATAACAAAATTTTGCTGACTGGGTATTTAGAATTAATGGAATTACTTCAAAATCAGTAATCTACGTTAGAACAACAATGGTCATCTTCCTGTGACGTATCAATCTTGTGCTCTTCTTCAGAGAGGTACTTTACTCTAGTGAAATATAACAAAATTTTGCTGACTGGCTATTTAGAATTAATGGAATTACTTCAAAATCAGTAATCTACCTTAAAACAACAATGGTCATCATCCTGTAACGTATCAATCTTGTGCTCTCCTTCAGAGAGGTACTTTACTCTAGTGAAATATAACAAAATTTTGCTGACTGGCTATTTAGAATTAATGGAATTACTTCAAAATCAGTAATCTACCTTAGAACAACAATGGTCATCTTCCTGTAACGTATCAATCTTGTGCTCGTCTTCAGAGAGGTACTTTACTCTAGTGAAATATAACAAAATTTTGCTGACTGGCTATTTAGAATTAATGGAATTACTTCAAAATCAGTAATCTACCTTAGAACAACAATGGTCATCATCCTGTAACGTATCAATCTTGTGCTCTCCTTCAGAGAGTTACTTTACTCTAGTGAAATATAACAAAATTTTGCTGACTGGCTATTTAGAATTAATGGAATTACTTCAAAATCAGTAATCTACCTTAAAACAACAATGGTCATCTTCCTGTAACGTATCAATCTTGTGCTCTTCTTCAGAGAGGTACTTTACTCTAGTGAAATATAACGAAATTTTGCTGACTGGCTATTTAGAATTAATGGAATTACTTCAAAATCAGTAATCTACCTTAAAACAACAATGCTCATTTTCCTGTAACGTATTAATCTTGTGCTATCCTTCAGAGAGGTACTTTACTCTAGTGAAATATAACGAAATTTTGCTGACTGGCTATTTAGAATTAATGGAATTACTTCAAAATCAGTAATCTACCTTAAAATAACAATGGTCATCTTCCTGTAACGTATTAATCTTGTGCTCTCTTTCAGAGAGGTACTTTACTCTAGTGAAATATAACAAAATTTTGCTGACTGGCTATTTAGAATTAAAGGAATTGCTTCAGAATCTGTAAATCAGTCGAGAATGATTCGAGGAAATGTCTATGAATTCCCCCCTTTAATACATAACATGAAAGAATATGTCATGCTGAATTCAAAATATGAAACCACGTTATCCTATCTTCAACACAATCAGAGTAGTGATTAAAAAAATGAAAATCAGAAGGAAAGCGATGAATTAAAATTGTTATAAACAGTAAAATAGACCAAGTATTAAATATATAATATTGTTTGTTTTTTGAGTAATTTAAATTCTTTCATAAATTGTTCTTTTGGTTAAACATTTTTTAACCTCTTTGGCAGTTCATCCTAAGTAAAAAGTGTAAGAATCCTTTTTTATGTAAAAAATGTTGAGCGTTAATTTTGTATTCTTCTAAAATTTTTATATGCGCAATTGTTTTCGAAAAAATGGTCAAAAACCTAAAAATGCTGCCATTTTTAATAATTGGCGGCGTAGAAATAAAATAAATAAATATCCATAGAAACTATACAGAAACAGTAAAAAAGAAGAAAAGTAGTGCGTTTGAAAAAAAAAATTAATGTGTCATTCGGAGTAAAAGTGACTGTGTCTCGCATGCAATTGTCCAACTCGCTTCGGCCGTCATGCAAACTTCCATGCTCGCCACACAAAGTTTCGCTTTTACTCCTTATAACACAATATATTATTGTTTCATTTTCTTTGAGGTAAAATCATAGATATTCTGGATTGGTATAAAAAAACAAAATATTTATTTCTTTTTCATTTATTTATATTCAAAATTCATATACATTAATTAAGTAAATTCTAAAAAGCCCCCATTACAATATAACGGCGAAATGTTTTTAATAACTAACAAATGCAATTAGTTTATTAAATATAGATATGTAATACATGTTCAAAAAAAATATAAAATGGAGAAAACATTGTACTATTTTGAAATGATATCTGGTACATGTGAAGCAAATTATAAATTAACATAATAATAATAATAATGTTAACAATTTATTAAAAATTCTGTATAGGTTTATCCTGTACCTGCAATGAGATGTTCACCTCCCACTACAACGCCACGATGTAAGCATTCGGCCTTGGCTCGGGTGGACTCGGTAACGACAAGTGCCTACTTGCTTCTAACAGCGTGCGCCGTGCGCTGTGATTTGCGATTCACTCACATTCTGCTTTTAGATCTTTTAGATTGTGATAGAGCTGGTTGAATATTGTCTTTTTATTTATTACTATAATTGGCTTTTTTGTTACTTAATATATCTTCGAAATCACCATTTAAGCTCTTCTTCTGCTTAGCTTTTGGTGAAACTTTTCGAATTTCATTGTTAATATATTTCTTATTTTTTTATTGGTAGAAATTTTAATTATCTATCAGTCGTATTTGTATAAGTATATTGTTTTGAACCTATCATTTTCAAGTTGTCTTTTCCGGTGTTTTGACCGTTGTATTTTTCTTAGTAATATTAAGGGTTTTTTTTTAAATTTTTAACTAAACTTTCATTTATAATAGATACTTTATATCGTTCTATCCACGGGGTTTCGTTCATTAGTTCATAAATCTGTATGTATCACATGAATATATGTATTTGTTTATTATTTATAGATATTTTGCTTTTGTCATATATATTTAATTTCATTAAATAAAAATAGAGGTTTTTACTATTCGAATTACTGTTTTCTATTTGGGTGTATCAACTATTATATTACTGCTAGTTTTGTTCATTTTTCATAAAACTAGTTGTTCATACTTACGAATTTCATTGTTTACTTTTTTTTTATTTTTTTGGCTAAACATTTTGAATATCAATTGTCTTTCTATATATCGCATTATTTTTTTCGTTTTGGGGTGTCTGCTTTTATTATTCTTAGTAATATTGTTTATTTTTATAAATTTTTAATTATACTATCATTCATATTAGGTACCTGATTTTCTATTATTTACAGATTTTCGTTCAGTGGTTCATAAATCTGTATGTAACGCATGAATATATGAATTGGTTTATTATCTGATATTTTACTTTTTTTGTTTGTTTAAACTTTATATATTAGGTTTCAACTCCGTTTTTTTCCATAAAACATTTTTAATTGTCACTTTGTAGTAATCAATGTCATTAAATAAGAATTGAGTTTGATATTGAAATTACTATTTTATTTAATTTGGGTGGGGCTCTGTTATATTTCTGCCAGTAATTTGAAATTTGTTGTTTTTTCATAAAACTAGTTGGTAGGTAATACGTTATCTTTAGTAATTTCATTTTTGATAATCCTTTCTTGATTAAACTGAAATTTTTACATCGTTTTATTTAGTTTTGTTGTTTAAATAAATTGTTTTATTAACTGTTTAGTAAAAGTTTATAAATCAGTGTTATCGGTATTATATTGCCTTTAGTAATTTAAATTTTTTGTTTGTATTGTATTTTTATGCCATTTTCTTTCGATTTTTGAGAATTTTTTTTATTTTGTCAAGTACTGAAATTTTCCGCATTTGTTCTTTTTCATCCTCCATTTATTTATAGATTTTGTGTTGTTCTTTGTGAACTAATTTTACACATTACCTACGAGTATTAACGTTATTTTATTCGTCATTTTGAGTACATTCTCATTGTATTTTCTGTATTAGATTATTCTATATTTGATCGATTTTTTTTCTGTCATCATGGATTCTTCAACAATTTATATGAAATCTAACACATGGCTTTCTATTGAAGAATATTTTGATATTTTATCAAGACTCGACGTAGAACGATGTATTGATACGCCACCTGCTAATCCAAAACCAGGTGAAATTTTTGTTTACAAAAATAATAAAAAAAGACTAGATTGGAAGTCTGATCAATATAGATGGCGTCACATTGGAACTAAAAATGTGCCTAAATCTTGTCCACTTGTTAGATGTCATTATTATAAAACTTACGCAGGTTACGGTTTTGAAAGAAGGGCCTATAATTTATACGGTGACGGTGATAATGATTATCAGGAAGTAACACTTATCCACTATGTTGGTTCTCTTAAAAACGTTATTCATTCTTGTCATGGTAATAGAAAATCCCGTCTTCATGTTAAACATGTAATGACTGCAAAGTCGCAAATATCCCAACAGAAATCAGAATTGTCGTCTGCACCTCACGAAATTTACAAAAAATTAATGAATGAGGATGTGCAACCTGTTGTTTGTCCAGTATTATTGCCTAGAAATAGGAAACAAGTAAGCAATACTATTGCAAAAGAACGGGAGAGAAAACTAGTATCTAGTGACGATATTATAGGCGTGTATTTATTAAACGAAGAATTAGGTGGTTTTATTAACAAGCTGGAACTACTACCAAATTTTTATTTTATATTGTTTAGTGATTCCACAATCAACTTTTTTGCGAAAGCTGCAAGTGTTTCAAAATGTACACTTTTTTATGATACAACGTTTAATTTGGGTGATTTTTATGTTTCCACTCTTACATATAAACATCCTTTATTTGACAATGGACCAATTATTCCAATTATGCACTTAAACAAGCAATTTTAAAGTACATGAAATATCCATTACCACCACCCGAGATGCATATATTCAATAAACAAAAATTAAAACAAATAGAGATACCACAATGGGAATCTGTGACATTTGATATCCTATATGAGGTTCCTTGTGATTCGGAAGATATAATATCATTTTTATCCAAGATAATAAACAATTATTGGTCAGAAACCTCTACTGTATGTTTCAATATGACCTGCAGTCAACAAAAGGGTCAGTTATTGCTTTGTAATACGTGTAGACATTGGTATCATTTTAAATGTGAACGCATTGATGAAAATGAAAAATTAAAAAAACGATACAAATATATATCTTGCCGCGGTGATATAAAATAAAATTTATTAGTGTTAGCACATCTTTATTGAATTTTAGGTTATAGGTAGTTATTTTTTTAGCAATATACAGATTCAATTAGGTACTTTGCTTGCTTTGAAGAGGGTAATTATGTGGGCGGTGTTTTGTTTATTCTAATCCGTAGCCTATTTAAATTTCATCGTCAATGCATGGTTACTTCTCAATTTCATTCTATCAATTGAAAGTCGGTCGTTATCGTTACGGTAGCTCATTATATCATAGTATTTTCTTACCTCACTTCCTAACTCTTCAATTTATTGTAATAATTAAATCAATAATAATAATTACAATAATAATAATAATAATAATAAAACACCAATACAAATTTAGAAACAACTAAAAAAGTTTTAATTATGTAGGACACGCACCGTGGGCCTTAGGAACATTAATTGATAAGCAGATCCCCATAGCAAATTCCGACAATCTGAAATTATAAATCAACAAAATAAACACTTTAATTGCCACCATTCATAAAAAAAATTGGTTCCTTAGGCCACCACCAGTTTTTAGCTGTAAATGGTTGATAATACTACAAGAATTCAGTATAAAGTATCAGACTATGAAAAAAAAATCTGATGTGTCCAGCACATTACCTTCCGTCAGTTCTATGTATTTTGTACAAATTTCATACGGAAAGTTCCTTGCTACATACATACATACATACATACATACATACATACATACATACATACATACATACATACATACATACATACATACATACATACATACATACATACATACATACATACATACATACATACATACATACATACATACATACATACATACATACATACATACATACATACATACATACATACATACATACATACATACATACATACATACATACATACATACATACATACATACATACATACATACATACATACATACATACATACATACATACATACATACATACATACATACATACATACATACATACATACATACATACATACATACATACATACATACATACATACATACATACATACATACATACATACATACATACATACATACATACATACATACATACATACATACATACATACATACATACATACATACATACATACATACATACATACATACATACATACATACATACATACATACATACATACATACATACATACATACATACATACATACATACATACATACATACATACATACATACATACATACATACATACATACATACATACATACATACATACATACATACATACATACATACATACATACATACATACATACATACATACATACATACATACATACATACATACATACATACATACATACATACATACATACATACATACATACATACATACATACATACATACATACATACATACATACATACATACATACATACATACATACATACATACATACATACATACATACATACATACATACATACATACATACATACATACATACATACATACATACATACATACATACATACATACATACATACATACATACATACATACATACATACATACATACATACATACATACATACATACATACATACATACATACATACATACATACATACATACATACATACATACATACATACATACATACATACATACATACATACATACATACATACATACATACATACATACATACATACATACATACATACATACATACATACATACATACATACATACATACATACATACATACATACATACATACATACATACATACATACATACATACATACATACATACATACATACATACATACATACATACATACATACATACATACATACATACATACATACATACATACATACATACATACATACATACATACATACATACATACATACATACATACATACATACATACATACATACATACATACATACATACATACATACATACATACATACATACATACATACATACATACATACATACATACATACATACATACATACATACATACATACATACATACATACATACATACATACATACATACATACATACATACATACATACATACATACATACATACATACATACATACATACATACATACATACATACATACATACATACATACATACATACATACATACATACATACATACATACATACATACATACATACATACATACATACATACATACATACATACATACATACATACATACATACATACATACATACATACATACATACATACATACATACATACATACATACATACATACATACATACATACATACATACATACATACATACATACATACATACATACATACATACATACATACATACATACATACATACATACATACATACATACATACATACATACATACATACATACATACATACATACATACATACATACATACATACATACATACATACATACATACATACATACATACATACATACATACATACATACATACATACATACATACATACATACATACATACATACATACATACATACATACATACATACATACATACATACATACATACATACATACATACATACATACATACATACATACATACATACATACATACATACATACATACATACATACATACATACATACATACATACATACATACATACATACATACATACATACATACATACATACATACATACATACATACATACATACATACATACATACATACATACATACATACATACATACATACATACATACATACATACATACATACATACATACATACATACATACATACATACATACATACATACATACATACATACATACATACATACATACATACATACATACATACATACATACATACATACATACATACATACATACATACATACATACATACATACATACATACATACATACATACATACATACATACATACATACATACATACATACATACATACATACATACATACATACATACATACATACATACATACATACATACATACATACATACATACATACATACATACATACATACATACATACATACATACATACATACATACATACATACATACATACATACATACATACATACATACATACATACATACATACATACATACATACATACATACATACATACATACATACATACATACATACATACATACATACATACATACATACATACATACATACATACATACATACATACATACATACATACATACATACATACATACATACATACATACATACATACATACATACATACATACATACATACATACATACATACATACATACATACATACATACATACATACATACATACATACATACATACATACATACATACATACATACATACATACATACATACATACATACATACATACATACATACATACATACATACATACATACATACATACATACATACATACATACATACATACATACATACATACATACATACATACATACATACATACATACATACATACATACATACATACATACATACATACATACATACATACATACATACATACATACATACATACATACATACATACATACATACATACATACATACATACATACATACATACATACATACATACATACATACATACATACATACATACATACATACATACATACATACATACATACATACATACATACATACATACATACATACATACATACATACATACATACATACATACATACATACATACATACATACATACATACATACATACATACATACATACATACATACATACATACATACATACATACATACATACATACATACATACATACATACATACATACATACATACATACATACATACATACATACATACATACATACATACATACATACATACATACATACATACATACATACATACATACATACATACATACATACATACATACATACATACATACATACATACATACATACATACATACATACATACATACATACATACATACATACATACATACATACATACATACATACATACATACATACATACATACATACATACATACATACATACATACATACATACATACATACATACATACATACATACATACATACATACATACATACATACATACATACATACATACATACATACATACATACATACATACATACATACATACATACATACATACATACATACATACATACATACATACATACATACATACATACATACATACATACATACATACATACATACATACATACATACATACATACATACATACATACATACATACATACATACATACATACATACATACATACATACATACATACATACATACATACATACATACATACATACATACATACATACATACATACATACATACATACATACATACATACATACATACATACATACATACATACATACATACATACATACATACATACATACATACATACATACATACATACATACATACATACATACATACATACATACATACATACATACATACATACATACATACATACATACATACATACATACATACATACATACATACATACATACATACATACATACATACATACATACATACATACATACATACATACATACATACATACATACATACATACATACATACATACATACATACATACATACATACATACATACATACATACATACATACATACATACATACATACATACATACATACATACATACATACATACATACATACATACATACATACATACATACATACATACATACATACATACATACATACATACATACATACATACATACATACATACATACATACATACATACATACATACATACATACATACATACATACATACATACATACATACATACATACATACATACATACATACATACATACATACATACATACATACATACATACATACATACATACATACATACATACATACATACATACATACATACATACATACATACATACATACATACATACATACATACATACATACATACATACATACATACATACATACATACATACATACATACATACATACATACATACATACATACATACATACATACATACATACATACATACATACATACATACATACATACATACATACATACATACATACATACATACATACATACATACATACATACATACATACATACATACATACATACATACATACATACATACATACATACATACATACATACATACATACATACATACATACATACATACATACATACATACATACATACATACATACATACATACATACATACATACATACATACATACATACATACATACATACATACATACATACATACATACATACATACATACATACATACATACATACATACATACATACATACATACATACATACATACATACATACATACATACATACATACATACATACATACATACATACATACATACATACATACATACATACATACATACATACATACATACATACATACATACATACATACATACATACATACATACATACATACATACATACATACATACATACATACATACATACATACATACATACATACATACATACATACATACATACATACATACATACATACATACATACATACATACATACATACATACATACATACATACATACATACATACATACATACATACATACATACATACATACATACATACATACATACATACATACATACATACATACATACATACATACATACATACATACATACATACATACATACATACATACATACATACATACATACATACATACATACATACATACATACATACATATACAATATAGATGGCGTCACATTGGAACTAAAAATGTGCCTAAATCTTGTCCACTTGTTAGATGTCATTATTATAAAACTTACGCAGGTTACGGTTTTGAAAGAAGGGCCTATAATTTATACGGTGACGGTGATAATGATTATCAGGAAGTAACACTTATCCACTATGTTGGTTCTCTTAAAAACGTTATTCATTCTTGTCATGGTAATAGAAAATCCCGTCTTCATGTTAAACATGTAATGACTGCAAAGTCGCAAATATCCCAACAGAAATCAGAATTGTCGTCTGCACCTCACGAAATTTACAAAAAATTAATGAATGAGGATGTGCAACCTGTTGTTTGTCCAGTATTATTGCCTAGAAATAGGAAACAATAGAAATAGGAAACAAGTAAGCAATACTATTGCAAAAGAACGGGAGAGAAAACTAGTATCTAGTGACGATATTATAGGCGTGTATTTATTAAACGAAGAATTAGGTGGTTTTATTAACAAGCTGGAACTACTACCAAATTTTTATTTTATATTGTTTAGTGATTCCACAATCAACTTTTTTGCGAAAGCTGCAAGTGTTTCAAAATGTACACTTTTTTATGATACAACGTTTAATTTGGGTGATTTTTATGTTTCCACTCTTACATATAAACATCCTTTATTTGACAATGGACCAATTATTCCAATTATGCACTTAAACAAGCAATTTTAAAGTACATGAAATATCCATTACCACCACCCGAGATGCATATATTCAATAAACAAAAATTAAAACAAATAGAGATACCACAATGGGAATCTGTGACATTTGATATCCTATATGAGGTTCCTTGTGATTCGGAAGATATAATATCATTTTTATCCAAGATAATAAACAATTATTGGTCAGAAACCTCTACTGTATGTTTCAATATGACCTGCAGTCAACAAAAGGGTCAGTTATTGCTTTGTAATACGTGTAGACATTGGTATCATTTTAAATGTGAACGCATTGATGAAAATGAAAAATTAAAAAAACGATACAAATATATATCTTGCCGCGGTGATATAAAATAAAATTTATTAGTGTTAGCACATCTTTATTGAATTTTAGGTTATAGGTAGTTATTTTTTTAGCAATATACAGATTCAATTAGGTACTTTGCTTGCTTTGAAGAGGGTAATTATGTGGGCGGTGTTTTGTTTATTCTAATCCGTAGCCTATTTAAATTTCATCGTCAATGCATGGTTACTTCTCAATTTCATTCTATCAATTGAAAGTCGGTCGTTATCGTTACGGTAGCTCATTATATCATAGTATTTTCTTACCTCACTTCCTAACTCTTCAATTTATTGTAATAATTAAATCAATAATAATAATTACAATAATAATAATAATAATAATAAAACACCAATACAAATTTAGAAACAACTAAAAAAGTTTTAATTATGTAGGACACGCACCGTGGGCCTTAGGAACATTAATTGATAAGCAGATCCCCATAGCAAATTCCGACAATCTGAAATTATAAATCAACAAAATAAACACTTTAATTGCCACCATTCATAAAAAAAATTGGTTCCTTAGGCCACCACCAGTTTTTAGCTGTAAATGGTTGATAATACTACAAGAATTCAGTATAAAGTATCAGACTATGAAAAAAAAATCTGATGTGTCCAGCACATTACCTTCCGTCAGTTCTATGTATTTTGTACAAATTTCATACGGAAAGTTCCTTGCTAAATTAAATATTCTATTTCTTGTACATTACCTTCCGGCAGTTGCATGTATTTTATGCAAATTTCATACAGAAAATTATTATTTTGTGACGTTTTCTATATACAGTGTAATGTATCTGCAGAAATAAAAGATCTATTATTATTATTTCTTGTACATTACCTTAAAGCAGTTGTATGTATTTTATACAAATTCCATACAGAAAGCATAAAATTATAAGACACTATGTCAATTTCACTTGACACTGACATCTTTCAATCAAAATTTTCTTAATATACTAGCTGTTTCCACAACTATGGCTACTTTATGAAATTTAATTTCTTTATAATTTTTTAACTCTATATCCATTTAATATTAGGTATAAAATTTAATCAAATCGTATAGAAAATATAATATTCTTTAATATTTATAATAACATTAAATGTGAAAAAATTATATTTAACATAGTTTTTTCAAGAAAAACTGTTAAAATCTTCAAATGAGGGTACTTCCGGTTGTCCAATTCTAACCAAAATCTAATCAGCTCTTCGCATGGATGTAAAGAAGAGAAATACGAAAGAATTATAATTTTTAGAATTGTAGTATGGAAGTTATCGTAGACGAAAATTTTGTTACACACACACACAGACACACACACACACACACACACACACACACACACACACACACACACACACACACACACACACACACACACACACACACACACACACACACACACACACACACACACACACACACACACACACACACACACACACACACACACACACATACATACATACATACATACATACATACATACATACATACATACATACATACATACATACATACATACATACATACATACATACATACATACATACATACATACATACATACATACATACATACATACATACATACATACATACATACATACATACATACATACATACATACATACATACATACATACATACATACATACATACATACATACATACATACATACATACATACATACATACATACATACATACATACATACATACATACATACATACATACATACATACATACATACATACATACATACATACATACATACATACATACATACATACATACATACATACATACATACATACATACATACATACATACATACATACATACATACATACATACATACATACATACATACATACATACATACATACATACATACATACATACATACATACATACATACATACATACATACATACATACATACATACATACATACATACATACATACATACATACATACATACATACATACATACATACATACATACATACATACATACATACATACATACATACATACATACATACATACATACATACATACATACATACATACATACATACATACATACATACATACATACATACATACATACATACATACATACATACATACATACATACATACATACATACATACATACATACATACATACATACATACATACATACATACATACATACATACATACATACATACATACATACATACATACATACATACATACATACATACATACATACATACATACATACATACATACATACATACATACATACATACATACATACATACATACATACATACATACATACATACATACATACATACATACATACATACATACATACATACATACATACATACATACATACATACATACATACATACATACATACATACATACATACATACATACATACATACATACATACATACATACATACATACATACATACATACATACATACATACATACATACATACATACATACATACATACATACATACATACATACATACATACATACATACATACATACATACATACATACATACATACATACATACATACATACATACATACATACATACATACATACATACATACATACATACATACATACATACATACATACATACATACATACATACATACATACATACATACATACATACATACATACATACATACATACATACATACATACATACATACATACATACATACATACATACATACATACATACATACATACATACATACATACATACATACATACATACATACATACATACATACATACATACATACATACATACATACATACATACATACATACATACATACATACATACATACATACATACATACATACATACATACATACATACATACATACATACATACATACATACATACATACATACATACATACATACATACATACATACATACATACATACATACATACATACATACATACATACATACATACATACATACATACATACATACATACATACATACATACATACATACATACATACATACATACATACATACATACATACATACATACATACATACATACATACATACATACATACATACATACATACATACATACATACATACATACATACATACATACATACATACATACATACATACATACATACATACATACATACATACATACATACATACATACATACATACATACATACATACATACATACATACATACATACATACATACATACATACATACATACATACATACATACATACATACATACATACATACATACATACATACATACATACATACATACATACATACATACATACATACATACATACATACATACATACATACATACATACATACATACATACATACATACATACATACATACATACATACATACATACATACATACATACATACATACATACATACATACATACATACATACATACATACATACATACATACATACATACATACATACATACATACATACATACATACATACATACATACATACATACATACATACATACATACATACATACATACATACATACATACATACATACATACATACATACATACATACATACATACATACATACATACATACATACATACATACATACATACATACATACATACATACATACATACATACATACATACATACATACATACATACATACATACATACATACATACATACATACATACATACATACATACATACATACATACATACATACATACATACATACATACATACATACATACATACATACATACATACATACATACATACATACATACATACATACATACATACATACATACATACATACATACATACATACATACATACATACATACATACATACATACATACATACATACATACATACATACATACATACATACATACATACATACATACATACATACATACATACATACATACATACATACATACATACATACATACATACATACATACATACATACATACATACATACATACATACATACATACATACATACATACATACATACATACATACATACATACATACATACATACATACATACATACATACATACATACATACATACATACATACATACATACATACATACATACATACATACATACATACATACATACATACATACATACATACATACATACATACATACATACATACATACATACATACATACATACATACATACATACATACATACATACATACATACATACATACATACATACATACATACATACATACATACATACATACATACATACATACATACATACATACATACATACATACATACATACATACATACATACATACATACATACATACATACATACATACATACATACATACATACATACATACATACATACATACATACATACATACATAAACTATTATTCACGAAAGATGACTGTTCAAGGTCATTTGTCAGCCTTCTGATATAATATTACTTGCAGATAACTTCATTGCATTTAGTATTCATGGGCGTGCAACATGAAATATTTATGGACACATTTTAACTGAAAAAAAAGAGTAATTCATTTAAAAATTATGTTTCTTTCTAAATAATGCTTTTCTGAAAGATTTACGTTCTTCACTTATGTTTTTGCAAAATACAAAAACATAGACTTAACTTATAAACCAAGGAATAATTTGATTTAAACGTCAACGCCACTGGGTAAATATTAGCACAGAGGTCAGTGTAGTAGATAATTAGGTATCTGTAATTCTACGACATATGTCACTATTATTTATACTGTGTTAGAAAGTAATGCCACTATTTACGTAAATCTGTCACACCACACAAATTAAATAGACATAGGTCAAATAATTTTTCTCTTTCTAATACAAAATGGTGCTAAGCTACTGCTATACAGTGACGTGTATTCTTTCTTCAAACAAATGACCTTGAATAGTCATCTTTCGTGAAGAATAGTATACATACATACATACATACATACATACATACATACATACATACATACATACATACACACACACACACACATACAGACATCATCGTAAAAATAGTAAAATCGTATTGTAGGGACCCTAAAACGTGCTTATTCATCAAAAACTCACCACCGAATTTTTTGACCAAAGACAATACCTTCCTTACCTAAAGGTGACGGAAGGTAAAAATGCGTTAATTAGAACAAATTTAATTTGTTTGACTCATTGGTCTTGCTCGGCGTCCTGCTTTGAAAATTGTCCAATTCGGCCGTGTGAGTCCAACGTGTCACCTCACTATTATATGTTCATAATTCCAATAGTAATATTTGACTGAATGTATTTAAAATAAAAATAAAATAAATATATCATTACGGCATGTTACCCATTGGTGGGTGTGCCAATCTGCTTTGTTCGCAGATATCGGTAATGATGATGATATATTTGCACCGTGCGGGCTTTTACCAGGCGTCACCTCACGGGCACTCATTGCTGGCGTGGAGAGCGCACAACAGGGGTCAATTTTGTGCCATTTAAAATTCAAAATATTTGGCGTCAGTCGGGATCGAACCCGGTTCCCCAGATTCGCGACCAGATACTCAGGCACGCGGCCACGAGACCCCAAAATACAATAGCATTTTGCAAATTAGGAACAAAATCTTGAATATGAGGAAATGTGGTTATTATCTTGGATATGAACAAGGAGATATCTATCAGATACACCGGTACATTTATTTTATTTAACACTGAAAAATCGCCGCATGAATTTGGTATTTTCTTTCTACAATGTATTTTATATATTCAATAATTTTTTCACAAGATATGAACAATTATACTGCCAAAATTACTATTTGTATACCTAACCCTTAATTTATGGTCGCGTGAAGTCACATTGGTCTCATAAAATCAGTAGGCCAAACACGGTTTATGACACGTCAGGCCGCACTAATAGTAATTATATATTTTGACAATACTTTATGTAAATTAGTCCTGAAGAAGCCTTAACTAAAGAGCGAAAGCTTGACTAAATTTCAAAGAATCTAAAGGTACTACAAAAACAATTAGAATCTGATGAATCATAATAACGAGTTTTTCCTCTTCAATTAAAATTGGCAAGTAAACATCTAAAATGGATTCATTGAGGTAATAATCTCTATTTTATACATTTTTGTCAGATATTGAAGTGTTTAAATGAGACGGGTAAATAAACCTACTGTATATTAAAATTCTTTATTTTTCTTAAATTTTTCATCAAAAGTGTTATACAGTACTGCTGCTAATGAAAGATCTGATTTGTTTAATTGGGGTTGATCCAGTCGTGATTTCTCAGGTGTAGATGTCTGACACGTTGAAAATGACGGTGTTTCCCATAGATCTAAAAATCTATTTTTTACAGAACCATCACTAACAAGAGTTGGAACCAAAATTGTATGTTCATTGGCGAGGCTCTATGAACAATATAATCATTGGCAGCTTCAACAATTGTAAGATCTTGTGGACCCTTTTTCCTTCCAGATTTTGAACCTCTCTGTTTCCTTATATTTGACAGTTTGACAGATTTTTGTTTCTTTCTTTCATCCCCTATCGACATTTTTGCTGCTAATATATGGTGACAACCCTCTTTGGCTAAACAAGAACATTTTTCTATGGGATACAATGTCACTAAATACTTATTTGAAGTACCAGATATAATAAATACTTGTTCCTCAGGAACAAGTTCAACCTGTCCATTTAATATAAGCATTTTGGCAATACCGTGATTTGTATATGGCGTTTCTTCAAACTGCGGTTTTTGGGAAAAGTCCCTGTGCACAAAAATGTACGGTAATTCACTTAACGGTAAGTGTGAAGTGAGGTAGAAAACGTCATTTGATTTTTGTTTATATTTAAAATAATCCGGAGAAAGATTATAATTACCCAAGTTACAGAATCCACGAATAACTTCTTTTTGATAATAAAGATCCAACTGGTATAGTGTTAAAACTAGTATTTGTGCTTTTACCTCCTTACGTTCTAAACATATTTTAAGTACAGAATTATAACTTTCAGCTGCATTTATGGTAATGCCACTTCCTGATGTATACAAATGATGTTTTATTAATTGCCACTTACCACTTAATTTAATAGAAGTAGCAATATTTTCATCAAAATATATTTTGAATTCTGCACTCCAGGAAGGAGAGCACAAGATTGATACGATACAGGAAGATGACCATTGTTGTTCTAAGGTAGATTACTGATTTTGAAGTAATTCCTTTAATTCTAAATAGCCAGTCAGCAAAATTTTGTTATATTTCACTAGAGTAAAGTACCTCTCTGAAAGAGAGCACAAGATTGCTACGTCACAGGAAGATGACCATTGTTGTTCTAAGGTAGATTACTGATTTTGAAGTAATTCCATTAATTCTAAATAGCCAGTCAGCAGAATTTTGTTATATTTCACTAGAGTAAAGTAGCTCTCTGAAGAAGAGCACAAGATTGATACGTTACAGGAAGATGGCCATTGTTGTTCTAACGTAGATTACTGATTTTGAAGTAATTCCATTAATTCTAAATAGCCAGTCAGCAAAATTTTGTTATATTTCACTAGAGTAAAGTACCTTTCTGAAGGAGAGCACAAGATTGATACGTAACAGGAAGATGGCCATTGTTGTTCTAAGGTAGATTACTGATTTTGAAGTAATTCCATTAATTCTAAATAGCCAGTCAGCAAAATTTTGTTATATTTCACTAGAGTAAAGTACCTCTCTGAAGGAGAGCACAAGATTGATACGTTACAGGAAGATGACCATTGTTGTTCTAAGGTAGATTACTGATTTTGAAGTAATTCCATTAATTCTAAATAGCCAGTCAGCAGAATTTTGTTATATTTCACTAGAGTAAAGTACCTCTCTGAAGAAGAGCACAAGATTGATACGTTACAGGAAGATGGCCATTGTTGTTCTAACGTAGATTACTGATTTTGAAGTAATTCCATTAATTCTAAATAGCCAGTCAGCAAAATTTTGTTATATTTCACTAGAGTAAAGTACCTTTCTGAAGGAGAGCACAAGATTGATACGTAACAGGAAGATGGCCATTGTTGTTCTAAGGTAGATTACTGATTTTGAAGTAATTCCATTAATTCTAAATAGCCAGTCAGCAAAATTTTGTTATATTTCACTAGAGTAAAGTACCTCTCTGAAGGAGAGCACAAGATTGATACGTTACAGGAAGATGACCATTGTTGTTCTAAGGTAGATTACTGATTTTGAAGTAATTCCATTAATTCTAAATACCCAGTCAGCAGAATTTTGTTATATTTCACTAGAGTAAAGTACCTCTCTGAAGAAGAGCACAAGATTGATACGTTACAGGAAGATGGCCATTGTTGTTCTAACGTAGATTACTGATTTTAAAGTAATTCCATTAATTCTAAATAGCCAGTCAGCAAAATTTTGTTATATTTCACTAAAGTAAAGTACCTCTCTGAAGGAGAGCACAAGATTGATACGTTACAGGAAGATGACCATTATTGTTCTAACGTAGATTACTGATTTTGAAGTATTTCCATTAATTCTAAATAGCCAGTCAGCAAAATTTTGTTATATTTCACTAGAGTAAAGTACCTCTCTGAAGGAGAGCACAAGATTGATACGTTACAGGAAGATGACTATTGTTGTTCTAAGGTAGATTACTGATTTTGAAATAATTCCATTAATTCTAAATAGCCAGTCAGCAAAATTTTGTTATATTTCACTAGAGTAAAGTACCTCTCTGAAGGAGAGCACAAGATTGATACGTTACAGGAAGATGACCATTGTTGTTCTAAGGTAGATTACTGATTTTGAAATAATTCCATTAATTCTAAATAGCCAGTCAGCAAAATTTTGTTATATTTCACTAGAGTAAAGTACCTCTCTGAAGGAGAGCACAAGATTGATACGTTACAGGAAGATGACCATTGTTGTTCTAACGTAGATTACTGATTTTGAAGTATTTCCATTAATTCTAAATAGCCAGTCAGCAAAATTTTGTTATATTTCACTAGCGTAAAGTACCTCTCTGAAGGAGAGCACAAGATTGATACGTTACAGGAAGATGACCATTGTTGTTCTAAGGTAGATTACTGATTTTGAAATAATTCCATTAATTCTAAATAGCCAGTCAGTAAAATTTTGTTATATTTCACTAGAGTAAAGTACCTCTCTGAAGGAGAGCACAAGATTGATACGTTACAGGAAGATGACCATTGTTGTTCTAAGGTAGATTACTGATTTTGAAATAATTCCATTAATTCTAAATAGCCAGTCAGCAAAATTTTGTTATATTTCACTAGAGTAAAGTACCTCTCTGAAGGAGAGCACAAGATTGATACGTTACAGGAAGATGACCATTGTTGTTCTAAGGTAGATTACTGATTTTGAAATAATTCCATTAATTCTAAATAGCCAGTCAGCAAAATTTTGTTATATTTCACTAGAGTAAAGTACCTCTCTGAAGGAGAGCACAAGATTGATACGTTACAGGAAGATGACCATTGTTGTTCTAAGGTAGATTACGGATTTTGAAATAATTCCATTAATTCTAAATAGCCAGTCAGCAAAATTTTGTTATATTTCACTAGAGTAAAGTACCTCTCTGAAGGAGAGCACAAGATTGATACGTTACAGGAAGATGACCATTGTTGTTCTAAGGTAGATTACTGATTTTTAAGTAATACCATTAATTCTAAATAGCCAGTCAGCAGAATTTTGTTATATTTCACTAGAGTAAAGTACCTCTCTGAAGGAGAGCGCAAGATTGATACGTTACAGGAAGATGACCATTGTTGTTCTAACGTAGCTTACTGATTTTGAAGTATTTCCATTAATTCTAAATAGCCAGTCAGCAAAATTTTGTTAATTTCACTAGAGTAAAGTACCGCTCTGAAGGAGAGCACAAGATTGATACGTTACAGGAAGATGACCATTGTTGTTCTAACGTAGATTACTGATTTTGAAGTATTTCCATTAATTCTAAATAGCCAGTCAGCAAAATTTTGTTATATTTCACTAGAGTAAAGTACCTCTCTGAAGGAGAGCACAAGATTGATACGTTACAGGAAGATGACCATTGTTGTTCGAAGGTAGATTACTGATTTTGAAATAATTCCATTAATTCTAAATAGCCAGTCAGCAAAATTTTGTTATATTTCACTAGAGTAAAGTACCTCTCTGAAGGAGAGCACAAGATTGATACGTTACAGGAAGATGACCATTGTTGTTTTAACGTAGATTACTGATTTTGAAGTATTTCCATTAATTCTAAATAGCCAGTCAGCAAAATTTTGTTATATTTCACTAGAGTAAAGTACCTCTCTGAAGGAGAGCACAAGATTGATACGTTACAGGAAGATGACCATTGTTGTTCTAAGGTAGATTACTGATTTTGAAATAATTCCATTAATTCTAAATAGCCAGTCAGCAAAATTTTGTTATATTTCACTAGAGTAAAGTACCTCTCTGAAGGAGAGCACAAGATTGATACGTTACAGGAAGATGACCATTGTTGTTCTAACGTAGATTACTGATTTTGAAATAATTCCATTAATTCTAAATAGCCAGTCAGCAAAATTTTGTTATATTTCACTAGAGTAAAGTACCTCTCTGAAGGAGAGCACAAGATTGATACGTTACAGGAAGATGGCCATTGTTGTTCTAACGTAGATTACTGATTTTGAAGTATTTCCATTAATTCTAAATAGCCAGTCAGCAAAATTTTGTTATATTTCACTAGAGTAAAGTACCTCTCTGAAGGAGAGCACAAGATTGATACGTTACAGGAAGATGACCATTGTTGTTCTAAGGTAGATTACTGATTTTGAAATAATTCCATTAATCCTAAATAGCCAGTCAGCAAAATTTTGTTATATTTCACTAGAGTAAAGTACCTCTCTGAAGGAGAGCACAAGATTGATACGTTACAGGAAGATGGCCATTGTTGTTCTAACGTAGATTACTGATTTTGAAGTATTTCCATTAATTCTAAATAGCCAGTCAGCAAAATTTTGTTATATTTCACTAGAGTAAAGTACCTCTCTGAAGGAGAGCACAAGATTGATACGTTACAGGAAGATGACCATTGTTGTTCTAAGGTAGATTACTGATTTTTAAGTAATACCATTAATTCTAAATAGCCAGTCAGCAGAATTTTGTTATATTTCACTAGAGTAAAGTACCTCTCTGAAGGAGAGCGCAAGATTGATACGTTACAGGAAGATGACCATTGTTGTTCTAACGTAGATTACTGATTTTGAAGTATTTCCATTAATTCTAAATAGCCAGTCAGCAAAATTTTGTTAATTTCACTAGAGTAAAGTACCGCTCTGAAGGAGAGCACAAGATTGATACGTTACAGGAAGATGACCATTGTTGTTCTAACGTAGATTACTGATTTTGAAGTATTTCCATTAATTCTAAATAGCCAGTCAGCAAAATTTTGTTATATTTCACTAGAGTAAAGTACCTCTCTGAAGGAGAGCACAAGATTGATACGTTACAGGAAGATGACCATTGTTGTTCTAAGGTAGATTACTGATTTTGAAATAATTCCATTAATTCTAAATAGCCAGTCAGCAAAATTTTGTTATATTTCACTAGAGTAAAGTACCTCTCTGAAGGAGAGCACAAGATTGATACGTTACAGGAAGATGACCATTGTTGTTCTAACGTAGATTACTGATTTTGAAGTATTTCCATTAATTCTAAATAGCCAGTCAGCAAAATTTTGTTATATTTCACTAGAGTAAAGTACCTCTCTGAAGGAGAGCACAAGATTGATACGTTACAGGAAGATGACCATTGTTGTTCTAAGGTAGATAACTGATTTTGAAATAATTCCATTAATTCTAAATAGCCAGTCAGCAAAATTTTGTTATATTTCACTAGAGTAAAGTACCTCTCTGAAGGAGAGCACAAGATTGATACGTTACAGGAAGATGACCATTGTTGTTCTAACGTAGATTACTGATTTTGAAATAATTCCATTAATTCTAAATAGCCAGTCAGCAAAATTTTGTTATATTTCACTAGAGTAAAGTACCTCTCTGAAGGAGAGCACAAGATTGATACGTTACAGGAAGATGGCCATTGTTGTTCTAACGTAGATTACTGATTTTGAAGTATTTCCATTAATTCTAAATAGCCAGTCAGCAAAATTTTGTTATATTTCACTAGAGTAAAGTACCTCTCTGAAGGAGAGCACAAGATTGATACGTTACAGGAAGATGACCATTGTTGTTCTAAGGTAGATTACTGATTTTGAAATAATTCCATTAATCCTAAATAGCCAGTCAGCAAAATTTTGTTATATTTCACTAGAGTAAAGTACCTCTCTGAAGGAGAGCACAAGATTGATACGTTACAGGAAGATGGCCATTGTTGTTCTAACGTAGATTACTGATTTTGAAGTATTTCCATTAATTCTAAATAGCCAGTCAGCAAAATTTTGTTATATTTCACTAGAGTAAAGTACCTCTCTGAAGGAGAGCGCAACATTGATACGTTACAGGAAGATGACCATTGTTGTTCTAAGGTAGATTACTGATTTTGAAATAATTCCATTAATTCTAAATAGCCAGTCAGCAAAATTTTGTTATATTTCACTAGAGTAAAGTACCTCTCTGAAGGAGAGCACAAGATTGATACGTTAAAGGAAGATGACCATTGTTGTTCTAACGTAGATTACTGATTTTGAAATAATTCCATTAATTCTAAATAGCCAGTCAGCAAAATTTTGTTATATTTCACTTGAGTAAAGTACCTCTCTGAAGGAGAGCACAAGATTGATACGTTACAGGAAGATGGCCATTGTTGTTCTAAGGTAGATTACTGATTTTGAAGTATTTCCATTAATTCTAAATAGCCAGTCAGCAGAATTTTGTTATATTTCACTAGAGTAAAGTACCTCTCTGAAGGAGAGCACAAGATTGATACGTTACAGGAAGATGGCCATTGTTGTTCTAAGGTAGATTACTGATTTTGAAGTATTTCCATTAATTCTAAATAGCCAGTCAGCAAAATTTTGTTATATTTCACTAGAGTAAAGTACCTCTCTGAAGGAGAGCACAAGATTGATACGTTACAGGAAGATGGCCATTGTTGTTGTAAGGTAGATTACTGATTTTGAAGTATTTCCATTAATTCTAAATAGCCAGTCAGCAAAATTTTGTTATATTTCACTAGAGTAAAGTACCTCTCTGAAGGAGAGCACAAGATTGATACGTTAAAGGAAGATGACCATTGTTGTTCTAAGGTAGATTACTGATTTTGAAGTATTTCCATTAATTCTAAATAGCCAGTCAGCAAAATTTTGTTATATTTCACTAGAGTAATGTACCTCTCTGAAGGAGAGCACAAGATTGATACGTTACAGGAAGATGGCCATTGTTGTTCTAAGGTAGATTACTGATTTTGAAGTATTTCCATTTATTCTAAATAGCCAGTCAGCAAAATTTTGTTATATTTCACTAGAGTAAAGTACCTCTCTGAAGGAGAGCACAAGATTGATACGTTACAGGAAGATGACCATTGTTGTTCTAAGGTAGATTACTGATTTTGAAGTATTTCCATTAATTCTAAATAGCCAGTCAGCAGAATTTTGTTATATTTCACTAGAGTAAAGTACCTCTCTGAAGGAGAGCACAAGATTGATACGTTACAGGAAGATGACCATTGTTGTTCTAAGGTAGATTACTGATTTTGAAGTATTTCCATTAATTCTAAATAGCCAGTCAGCAAAATTTTGTTATATTTCACTAGAGTAAAGTACCTCTCTGAAGGAGAGCACAAGATTGATACGTTACAGGAAGATGGCCATTGTTGTTCTAAGGTAGATTACTGATTTTGAAATAATTCCATTAATTCTAAATAGCCAGTCAGCAAAATTTTGTTATATTTCACTAGAGTAAAGTACCTCTCTGAAGGAGAGCACAAGATTGATACGTTACAGGAAGATGACTATTGTTGTTCTAAGGTAGATTACTGATTTTGAAATAATTCCATTAATTCTAAATAGCCAGTCAGCAAAATTTTGTTATATTTCACTAGAGTAAAGTACCTCTCTGAAGGAGAGCACAAGATTGATACGTTACAGGAAGATGGCCATTGTTGTTCTAAGGTAGATTACTGATTTTGAAGTATTTCCATTAATTCTAAATAGCCAGTCAGCAAAATTTTGTTATATTTCACTAGAGTAAAGTACCTCTCTGAAGGAGAGCACAAGATTGATACGTTACAGGAAGATGACCATTGTTGTTCTAAGGTAGATTACTGATTTTGAAATAATTCCATTAATTCTAAATAGCCAGTCAGCAAAATTTTGTTATATTTCACTAGAGTAAAGTACCTCTCTGAAGGAGAGCACAAGATTGATACGTTACAGGAAGATGACCATTGTTGTTCTAAGGTAGATTACTGATTTTGAAATAATTCCATTAATCCTAAATAGCCAGTCAGCAAAATTTTGTTAATTTCACTAGAGTAAAGTACCGCTCTGAAGGAGAGCACAAGATTGATACGTTACAGGAAGATGACCATTGTTGTTCTAAGGTAGATTACTGATTTTGAAGTATTTCCATTTATTCTAAATAGCCAGTCAGCAAAATTTTGTTATATTTCACTAGAGTAAAGTACCTCTCTGAAGGAGAGCACAAGATTGATACGTTACAGGAAGATGACCATTGTTGTTCTAAGGTAGATTACTGATTTTGAAGTATTTCCATTAATTCTAAATAGCCAGTCAGCAGAATTTTGTTATATTTCACTAGAGTAAAGTACCTCTCTGAAGGAGAGCACAAGATTGATACGTTACAGGAAGATGACCATTGTTGTTCTAAGGTAGATTACTGATTTTGAAGTATTTCCATTAATTCTAAATAGCCAGTCAGCAAAATTTTGTTATATTTCACTAGAGTAAAGTACCTCTCTGAAGGAGAGCACAAGATTGATACGTTACAGGAAGATGGCCATTGTTGTTCTAAGGTAGATTACTGATTTTGAAATAATTCCATTAATTCTAAATAACCAGTCAGCAAAATTTTGTTATATTTCACTAGAGTAAAGTACCTCTCTGAAGGAGAGCACAAGATTGATACGTTACAGGAAGATGACTATTGTTGTTCTAAGGTAGATTACTGATTTTGAAATAATTCCATTAATTCTAAATAGCCAGTCAGCAAAATTTTGTTATATTTCACTAGAGTAAAGTACCTCTCTGAAGGAGAGCACAAGATTGATACGTTACAGGAAGATGACCATTGTTGTTCTAAGGTAGATTACTGATTTTGAAATAATTCCATTAATTCTAAATAGCCAGTCAGCAGAATTTTGTTATATTTCACTAGAGTAAAGTACCTCTCTGAAGGAGAGCACAAGATTGATACGTTACAGGAAGATGACCATTGTTGTTCTAAGGTAGATTACTGATTTTGAAATAATTCCATTAATTCTAAATAGCCAGTCAGCAAAATTTTGTTATATTTCACTAGAGTAAAGTACCTCTCTGAAGAAGAGCACAAGATTGATACGTTACAGGAAGATGGCCATAGTTGTTCTAACGTAGATTACTGATTTTGAAGTAATTCCATTAATTCTAAATAGCCAGTCAGCAGAATTTTGTTATATTTCACTAGAGTAAAGTACCTCTCTGAAGGAGAGCACAAGATTGATACGTTACAGGAAGATGTCCATTGTTGGTCTAAAGTAGATTACTGATTTTGAAGTATTTCCATTAATTCTAAATAGCCAGTCAGCAAAATTTTGTTAATTTCACTAGAGAAAAGTACCTCTCTGAAGGAGAGCACAAGATTGATACGTTACAGGAAGATGACCATTGTTGTTCTAAGGTAGATTACTGATTTTGAAGTAATTCCATTAATTCTAAATAGCCAGTCAGCAGAATTTTGTTATATTTTACTAGAGTAAAGTACCTCTCTGAAGGAGAGCACAAGATTGATACGTTACAGGAAGATGACCATTGTTGTTCTAACGTAGATTACTGATTTTGAAGTATTTCCATTAATTCTAAATAGCCAGTCAGCAAAATTTTGTTATATTTCACTAGAGTAAAGCACCTCTCTGAAGGAGAGCACAAGATTGATACGTTACAGGAAGATGACCATTGTTGTTCTAACGTAGATTACTGATTTTGAAATAATTCCATTAATTCTAAATAGCCAGTCAGCAAAATTTTGTTATATTTCACTAGAGTAAAGTACCTCTCTGAAGGAGAGCACAAGATTGATACGTTACAGGAAGATGACCATTGTTGTTCTAACGTAGATTACTGATTTTGAAATAATTCCATTAATTCTAAATAGCCAGTCAGCAAAATTTTGTTATATTTCACTAGAGTAAAGTACCTCTCTGAAGGAGAGCACAAGATTGATACGTTACAGGAAGATGGCCATTGTTGTTCTAACGTAGATTACTGATTTTGAAGTATTTCCATTAATTCTAAATAGCCAGTCAGCAAAATTTTGTTATATTTCACTAGAGTAAAGTACCTCTCTGAAGGAGAGCACAAGATTGATACGTTACAGGAAGATGACCATTGTTGTTCTAAGGTAGATTACTGATTTTGAAATAATTCCATTAATCCTAAATAGCCAGTCAGCAAAATTTTGTTATATTTCACTAGAGTAAAGTACCTCTCTGAAGGAGAGCACAAGATTGATACGTTACAGGAAGATGGCCATTGTTGTTCTAACGTAGATTACTGATTTTGAAGTATTTCCATTAATTCTAAATAGCCAGTCAGCAAAATTTTGTTATATTTCACTAGAGTAAAGTACCTCTCTGAAGGAGAGCACAAGATTGATACGTTACAGGAAGATGACCATTGTTGTTCTAAGGTAGATTACTGATTTTGAAATAATTCCATTAATTCTAAATAGCCAGTCAGCAAAATTTTGTTATATTTCACTAGAGTAAAGTACCTCTCTGAAGGAGAGCACAAGATTGATACGTTACAGGAAGATGACCATTGTTGTTCTAAGGTAGATTACTGATTTTGAAATAATTCCATTAATCCTAAATAGCCAGTCAGCAAAATTTTGTTAATTTCACTAGAGTAAAGTACCGCTCTGAAGGAGAGCACAAGATTGATACGTTACAGGAAGATGACCATTGTTGTTCTAAGGTAGATTACTGATTTTGAAGTATTTCCATTAATTCTAAATAGCCAGTCAGCAAAATTTTGTTATATTTCACTAGAGTAAAGTACCTCTCTGAAGGAGAGCACAAGATTGATACGTTACAGAAAGATGGCCATTGTTGTTCTAAGGTAGATTACTGATTTTGAAGTATTTCCATTAATTCTAAATAGCCAGTCAGCAAAATTTTGTTATATTTCACTAGAGTAAAGTACCTCTCTGAAAGAGAGCACAAGATTGATACGTTACAGGAAGATGACCATCGTTGTTCTAAGGTTGATTACTGATTTTGAAGTATTTCCATTAATTCTAAATAGTCAGTCAGCAAAATTTTGTTATATTTCACTAGAGTAAAGTACCTCTCTGAAGGAGAGCACAAGATTGATACGTTACAGGAAGATGACCATTGTTGTTCTAAGGTAGATTACTGATTTTAAAGCAATTCCAGCAATTCTAAATAGCCAGTCAGCAAGTTTTTTTTTTGCTGGTCAGCAAAATAGATTTGCCCCTACCAACACATGCGTAATCTTCGTTATAAAAATGTAAGGAACAAACAAACATTGAATTTGTAACTCGTTTTTCAATTAACAGTTTAATCGATCCTCCTTGGTTTAATCTACCATGCTTTGTGTCTCAATCATTTCTTCGGTGCCATATTTATTTATAAATTTAACGTTTTGGAACACAACAGTACACTTGTTATTTCGTTGGTTTTGGTGAAAATTCCATATATCTACAATATTTACAAATATATAATTATTCCTTAAACGATCTAATATTGCATTCATGTTGTTTTTAACTTATTTATAGTAATTTATGTCATTATTTTAACAAGCAACTACAAACAATTATACTTAACCTTATTTCTTTAAAAATATACAATCTCTCAATATCCTAGGATTACTCGCGAATTTTATTGTATAATTAAACAGAAGAAGTGTTCACAATCATCACCAATAAATATAAATTTAAATACTTGCTGAATTTTTAAAATCTCGTCTAAAATTCTAACGTTACTTCTTACGGAGTATAAGAAAATATACTCGTTGTGACGTCACATAATTAGTGCGATGTTTGGTCACCAGATAGAGTCCGCTCAACTTGAATCGCGTATAGATACTACACCGTGCTAATCAGTAAACAATCCGCGCTATAACGTGATATTGGTTTATTCGCGTTTCGTTTGGTACACGTCCAAGGATCTGGAACGCATTAATGACGTATACCGAGGTTCCACTTAAACAAAAACTTCTTAAAAACATGTATTATTTTTCATGAAAAACATGAAATACATTTAATTTTGTTCAACTGCCTTCTTTCTTTTCAGTGGACTCAATTTTTATGTATCTGTATGTACTTTCTTCCAATCGTGCGATCGACTGTTTGTCCATCCCTGATGTAAAGTGTTATAGGAGCGGCATTCACGTTCAGAATAGGGCGCGAGAAGACACGCGACAAGAGCTACCTTGAAATGCTTAAAATCTGCTGATTTGTGTGCGCTTGTTACTTTGACAAGAATAGTGTTTTGATTTATTTTGATTTTGAACTGCGTATTTCACAATTTTCATGCATTACAGACAATACATGAAATTACATTCCATTCTTTATTCTTTGCATTTTTTTTCTCGTTTCAACATTCCCGTCTTAAATTTATTGGTTTATTCATTTAATAGACCATTACAAAAATGTCCGCGACCTCTACATGTTTATTTTTAGAACTAAAAACTTAGTGCCGCTAAATGGCGGCGTACGAGAAATGTCAAAAAGAATTTAAATAAAAAGTAAAATGTTTATGCTGAAAATTAAAATTTATCAAAATATCTGGAGTATACTCATAATTTATTCATAAATTATGTTAATACGATTAGATTTGATGTTGTAGCCCAATTTCTTTATTTTAGATTATTCGACTGTCAGGAAAATATTTAGGATATTTATCTTGCGATGATTTCTTCCCAGTAATATTAAAATAAATTCATTTCCACATATTTTATCATATTTTTTGGTATCCGTTACTCTCTATTTATTCTACGTGATCCACTATTTTCTTCCGTTCATATTTTAGAAAAAGAATGAAATCAAATGTTTTTTTTTTCAATTAGGTACGTTCTATCCAACGGCCACAAATATACTAGACAAAACATACCCTATACGTCACTATTGTTTGTTATGTTTTCGGCTGGACGGAAAGAGACAACTAGAGATAGAGATATATAAAGTCCACTCTAAAGTTTGTCGAGAGATGTCTCTACAGTCCATATAATGTATTTATGACATTTTGCTCCTTTGTTTGGAAGTTGTGGTCGTTCGGGCCTCGATTGTGTAACTATAAATTCTGTCTGACCAGAGGGGTCAATTTTGTGCCATTTAAAATTCGAAAAATATTTGGTGCCGGTCGGAATCGAACCCGGTTCCCCAGATTCGCGACTAGACACTCAGGATCACGGCCACGAAACCCGATGAGAAATTTATCTACGGGAATTTCGGTAGGACTGTATTCATAACGATATCCATTAAATAATTATGGCATTCACTTGCTCAATTTAATTTTAGACATTTATTTGAAAATCCAGATCCACATATAAAACAAAAATAAACTTAGAAAAAACTACAAGTAGAATAAGAAGCAAGTATATAAAAACAACATTGTTTAAAAATCAATAGAATAAAATAAATAATTATATACAATTACTTTTACCTTTTCTTAATACTGATAACAATTTGTTTCATGCATTTTATAATTGGTTTTCGTTAATAATTCAAATATAGTACAGTTCATTTTGGGTACGTTCGGCATTAACATTTTGAGCGCTCAGAGCCGTCGATTGCGTTCGGCATTGACATTAGAGCGATCTGTAGCGTTCGGCATTAAACTCGCTAAGCATATTGAGCTCGCTCTGTGTGTTCGGTGACCAAGCGCCGAGCACACGGAGCTCTCAAATCTGAGCATGCGTATAAGACTTTAACTCAACTGTCATGTGGCATGTCAGTTAAAAATTTCATTTCCCCGTAAAAACTAGCAACTCAACTTAAACCGGCGGAGGGTAATTCTCAGAATTCTGTACCGTGCTCTCGCCTAATAGTTCTAAGATATTTTGACTCATTTATAGCAAAAAGTTTTAAATATGAACAACAATTTATTTACGTGTCCTTTATGTTCATTTACAGTTCAAGCACGTTTTATAGAAACATTACAAAAACATGTTGAAAATGAACATAAAGATATAGAATATACGGAAGTTAGAAATAATATTTTGTACAAATTACTCAATATTCATATAACCTTTTTCATAAAGCTTGTAGGGTGAAACGTATTTTCATTTTTACCTACTAAAAAAACTTATAAAAATATAATATTTTAACACTTATGTGAAAAACTATTTTACTTCATTAATACGCGTTTTACTCCTGTACTATTCCTGTTCCTAGTTGCATATTTGTGTATTATAATTTCCCGCTTAACATATGAATTTGGAGCGTTCGGCATTAGGGGCTGATCCTAACACCTAACCTATCAGCCGCCGTTGTTCTTATATAAAAATGCCCTCCCCATTTTATTTTTTCAGGTATTTAAGCCATTCATATTGCAGAGAATAGGGAATAGTTCTGACCTCTGATTTGTTGAAAATGGAGACAAGTTTACTTAAAACTGGCGCTGATGCGAGCACCATCTGCTGAATGGCTTAAATGGAACAGAGCATAGTTCTAAACAATAGCACACAATGAATTAGAAATAAAATCATTTATCTAATACTATGTTAAAAACAAGTGTAGTGAATTAGGCGTATAATTTAATTATCTACAAGTTTCATTTGAAACATTTTTGTCTAAAATTAATTGGGAACTTTTATTTCCAATGTTGAACGCCTATGGCCCGTTTTTTTGATTAACATCCCGTACCTATGTATATCTATATCAAGAGTTGGGTAAATTAATGAAAATATGTTACTCTGATATTATATTCCTTAGAGTTTTTCATGAAGATTTTTGATTACAACAAAGAAAAGCTTGATTAAAACAAAGAAAATTTGATTACAATAATGTAAAAGTTTAATTAATAATTACGTAAAAAATTGATTATGATATTACTATCACCGTATAATATAAAAATTAATATATAATTTTTTTGCTTTTAAATTTTTTCTTGGAGCGTTTTAAATCAAGGCGGCCCAGAAATGTTCTCATAGGGGCGCAAGACATTACTCAGTCTTTTAATAAAATAAACTATAATACCTATTAGGATAGATATGTTACCAGTAAGCTAAACCAAGTATTTAAAAGAATAATGCTTTATTAATCTGTTTATTTCATAAATTGTTGATATTTTTAAAATTCTTAAATAATTTTTTTCTATACAAAGTTAGGTGGTTTTGCCGCCCCCATGTTTGGCCGCCTTTGTTCTGGGAACAAAATATACACCCGCTAGGGTCGGGCTTGAATAGAACGGTAAATAGCAAATAACTGTCAAGTAAAAAATAAATACGATAGAACAGTGGCAGTGGTTATATGTTATTGTTAGTTAATAACTAAAGATAACTTTGTATATTTATTTTGGATCTTCAAAATGTTGTTATGCAAATATTACAGAGATTATAATTATATAAAAATATATTAAATAATAAAAATGTAAAGAAGGTATTTTTGTTGAGCACAGTCTAATCTGAACAATCAACATTCACAAATGTAACAGAAAGGTATGCGCGACAGTCGGCTAGTAAAATTTTGAATTTAACTCCACTCTGTATCTTCCTACCAGCGCTTCCAGCTCTGAAGTTGGAATGATTCGTAGGAATATTCAGATTTTTTTGACGCAAAAGAACGATCATATAGGTTCTACTAGAAGAAGTAGGAAGATTTCTGACACCGATAGAACGTAGAGTCCGTGCGTTTAGAGAAAAAACAAATCGGCACAGCAGAAGTTGTACTACCCAACTTACAGACGTTGACTATTAATAAACATTTAACTGAATAATATTTAAATGTTATTTACGATACGTAATATTCATAAACAAGTATACATATAATTATTACTCGCACAAAAGACATTTGATTAAATATCTTTGTTCTTTGTCCATATTTATATCTGTAACCTATACGCTACAAACAGCTGCTACCTGTCACAATATCGTACCATTACTACTTTCACAAGGTGGACCTGCCCGGATGAATTTTGGATTTTGGTCTGTGCGCCAGTTTTTACGCACGGAATCTACCTATAGGGCACGGAAGATCACGTGATCTATCATATGTTTTGTCTCTTCTCACTTCAGCTCTGTCCCATTCTAACTTCAGACTGTACTTTATAACGCAGTGTGCATGCGTCAGTTTGAATAGCTGCCATATGTTTCTAGCGGTAAATTTTAAGAATGAGTTTGCGCAAGCGTGGAATTTGTTGCCATTTTGTTATTTGGCGGTTCTTGTGCATATAGCGATTGATTGTGTTATTGTTATTTATTGTAATGTTTTATTATTTGTTTCTTTCTGTTATCTTTATTGTTATTTCTTTTATTGTTATTTTCGTTATTTTCTGTTGCTTGTGAGTGTTGTCATTCTTTTTCAAACGATGCCAGTGCGTTGTTGAGTGCAAGTTTGTCGTCGGACTATTGGCGAAAAAACTGAACTATAGGTGGCAGGCCGGACGGTAGCAAGATGGCAGAGGAATAAGGAGAGTTCTCTCATTCCTTATTGTTGGCAATATGCATTTCATAGTGCAAAGTATTTAATATGGAGAAAATTAACATAAAGTTAGGTGATACTTTTGAATACATTGATCCTGTACGTCCTATAAAGGAAGACGAAGCAGTTTTTAAGACAGGATATGTATTTGCTTTGTGGAATAAAAGTTGATGGATTAGGTACAAACAATACTAATACTGGGATCTTGTTTAAAAACCAGTCATTGGAATGGATATCCTCATATGATTGAAATTTTATTAAATGAGAATATAAATTACTGGAAAGCAAAATTTAGTTGTAGAGCAGGATTGGGAGGCAAACATATTGTTGCATATGAATAGTTTAGTAAAAATCAAAACTATATTTATTGTTTTACAACAAAAGTTATCATTATTATTATGCTATTCATTTATTTGTTTATGGATTTGTGTATTACAGAGCAGAAGAAATAGAAAAATTAAGTTGTACCGATTTGGAACAAGTAAGGGGAAAACTTGTTAAAAAAGATGACAAATAGTATGGATTGGATATAAAATTAGAAGAATTTTACCATCTTGTTTTAAAAAGGTAAAAAATTGAACCGATTGTAGACGTCAAAACTATATGGAAAGAAAATTTCAAGATCATATTTTGTCACTTGGTGTAAATTTAAACTTTTTGAGTTGTAATTACTGCATTGTGGCACTGGGCAGTACCTAAGGCATTTACTGATCATTATTTAAATCTGAAAATGTAATATACACTATAAATGTATCTTTCTTTTACTACAAATATAAATTAAACCTGTTTAAAATTACATACATTTCAATGAATGCTATCAACGTTTCCTTATTTCTCTAGTTCACAAATCTGCTGCCGGACGTCACCTACTTTGAATTTTTTCGCCAATTGCTATCCCATCAAGCACCGATTATCGAGATAATATTTAAAACAGCTGTTTTTTGGCGACACACTGGTTTGATGCTGGTTCGTAGTGTTTTGAAACTTATTATTTTCTCGAATGAAAACGGTTCAAACAATGACGTCACACTACGACCGTTTTGAAATAGTTTTGAACCAGCCGGCAGTAGTGGTTTGAAACGTTTTCGAAGTGGGGGAGAGGGTGAGGACGTTTAACCTCACATACCTATTAGATATATACTGCTAATGCCCCTATCTCTCCAATACAAAACAGCGTGCTCGATGGAAAGAGAAAGTTTCGAGGCCTTGGTTACTGATGCGCAAGCGTGAGTCTGGGGGCGTGTTTTGCTAGCCCGAGCGGGAAACCGTAATTCTGACCGCAATGTTTTAGAAAAATTTAACATATACGAGTTGATTGCTCATATTACAGTCTACTTATAATTTTAAAATTATTGCAAACGTCTTTCTTAAATAAGTTAATTATTAAAATGACAATAATATGCAATACGCAAATTTTATTAATAGCATTACTAATTTATTGTTCCAATTAAAATTTTTATGATAAAATAAAAGTAAGGAAAGAAAAGGTACACATAATGTGAATTAAAAAACAAATATTTATTGATGCTTAAACAAAACAAGTCTACAATATTTATTTCTAATACAGTCATTTTTTTCACATAATAATTTTGTTTCGTGATGCAGCCTAATTTTTAGATAAGTATTTATTATAATTTTAATAATTTGGAATTTATGATTGTCTAAAGGATTTTGATTTTTAATATGGTTTATATATTCCGGTGATATGAAAACATTGGAGGCACACTCATACAATACGGCTTGCTCCATAGATTTTACGATATTTTTGTTAGTAAATACATTTTTTGTATTCTGTCGCAGATTTTTTTTTACTTTGAAAGAGAAACTACAGAATAACTGAAAAGTTAAGGGCTTTTTTCCCTTAAGTATATTCAAATATTCGAATAACAGTGCACTGACAGCTTCAGCCAATAATAACGTTTGAAGGCCAGAGCATGCGCATTGGTACCGACAGCACCGAACAAAAGAGAGAAATATAAATTTCTTGTCTCCTTCCATCGAGCACGCTGCAACGGCGGGTATCAGCAGTATATATCTAATAGGTGTATGTTTAACCTCAACAATTTGCTCAGTGTTTTTTTTTGTAAACTGACAGACTCGATTCATTCGAAATAATGAATAGAAATATTCGGCTAGGTATACAACGTCATAATATACATAACTCGTCCTGTATATCTCCTGCCAAACACTGCCATAACGTACAAATCTAGCCATGTACACAGATCGTCCTGTACATCGTCTGCCAAGCACTGTTTCAGAAAGTACAAATCTAGCCCATGAAGTTGGCGCGTATCAACTTCGCGCGCTAATAAATTTAAAAAGTACACTCCGCCTTACAAATTGTAACTAAAAATAAATTATTGAGTCAAAATAGGTTTATAGTTTGTTATAGTAAGCACCGATAGTAGTAACGTAATATAATAATTTATAAAAGTTAACGAAAATTTAAAATAATTTAATGTTAGTTTTTTGAATTAAAGCATCAAATAATAAATCAGTCTTATGTTAATCACTTATGATTTGTTATTTGTATATGTATAATATCGGTTAAGTATTTATATTATAGATACATGGGAATTGTATGTAACTGTTCTTAGCATTAATTAATAAAATAAATATCTATTAATCTATATATACAACATAGTTTTAAAAACATGATATTTGTTGCAAGAAACTGATATCAATGGAATAATGTATGAGACGGACGTATTACAATGTTCATATATTGTTTTAAATGGCACAAGACAAATAAAACCCTTTTAAGTTTGAGTCACGTTTCAAATTTATTTTATTTTACATCACACAATGACAATAATTATGCATAGATATAAATGTTTAAGTGGAAAATGATACTGACAGAAAACAATTCCAAGCTATCTAAACACGATTATTAACGAAATCTATATACAATCGAAATGAAAACAAGTAATGTACGAAGTCTCCATGCCACAACGTCCTAAACAAAAAAAAAACAATCTTACACATGTCTAACATAAACATGCTAGATGAATTTATTTAAAAAAAAAACTTGTTTACCAATGCTATCTTATTCTGTAGAAAAAGCTGAAACAGCGGACAGTTTATAAAGGTATATTAAGGAAAAAATTTCCTAAAGGAACAGACTAGATATCAATTAATTTCAAAAAATTTTTTATAACCCAATTTGCGGGTGTAAAGTATGAGGTTTTGGCCCTAGGGTGATTTAATAAAACATACAAGCTCTAATTTTTATTTTGAATAAATAATGTTATTGTTACAATTTAAACAATTATTAATATTGATTCTCGGACGTTTATCAGGTTCTTCTTGAAAAACTTGTATTTGCTTTGTGTTATTCTGAATTTGGTTAGAAGTTGAAGGGAGGCCTCTCTATCACCAACCAAAATTTGGTTATTAATTTTTAATATATTTTCCACTGAATTCTCGATGTAATTTTCAGCAACTGCTGTTGATTTCTAACCACCATGACGTTTCACACTTGCTATCTCTACTCAACTCAGGCATCAGCTAACAAAGATGCTGAGGAACGTCGAAAACAGTGACCGGTATATAATTTTGCATCCGGTAACTCCAGATATGTTGCAGTTTCCATAGATATTTTACCAAAAGTATTTTAGCCTCCTGCTTGTATTGAACATTTCCATTTTCTTAAAAAACGAAGAAGTGTCTGTGCTCAATTTTGGGTTAGCGTAAAGCAGCATACTTTTTGTATATTTCTAAAAAAATCGGTGACTTTTCTTTATTGTCTAAAACTGTAAACATACAGTCAATTTTAGTCAGATTCTCGTATGTTCACCAACAGTCCGTTTTCAATATTTTGTATGTCATCGATTGTTAGTTCTTCCCGACGACATGCTCCAGCAATTCCAAAAATTGTTACTACCTGTAATTTTTTTCTGTTAGTGTAATTCAATGTTTAAATATAATTATTTACTCACCTTCATCAATAAATATCTATCATCTGGTGCTTCTAAAATGAACTTTTCTATTTGTGCTTTAATGAAAATTTTAGACTTTTAAATTACTAAAATCGACGATCGATAAATGTGACCAAACTTTTCATCATCTTGCATTACATCAACTTTTAAATTCTTCATATGGCTTTTTGAATATCAAATTCAGTATCAATAATATCTGGTGACGAACAAAGTAAATCTAGTTTGTTATCTTCCATATTTGTAATAAATTAAAGGAAAGTATTACAAATAAATTATAACTATAAAGAGTAAAATTTATAATAGTGTTAGATGACACTGTAGTATAAAGCTTGATTTACATATTACATTATGCAAACGAGATTTCCTGACAAATAGTTCTTTTCAAATATTTTCTGTACCGTAAAACTTTATGCGATACATTATACATTGAGTATAAAAAGATATATTTTTGCAACGTCTTTAAATTAAGATTCCTTGGTCATAGCATGAACTCAAAAATTTGGCACCAAAGAAAACAGAATTTTATGCTCTTAAATTCAATATGAAATGCATCCTATAAATTTAATAGAAGAGATAAAAAAATGTTTTCCCATGTAAAAAGCCTATCTGTTAAGGATTCTCGTGTTCAAAACATCCCGATGCTAAGATATTTACTTGTTTTTGATAGTTCTTTGGTAATAATGGAACCGTCATACGTCGGACTGTGAAAACCAGAGTTTCTTTGACACTTTTCTGAAGTTCAACTGAATACGACGACTAAACTCGTATTAACCGTATTTTTTAGAAATATACAAAAGCATGCTGCTTTACGCCAACCCAAAACTGAGCACAAACTTTTTTATATAAAAATGGGAAATGTTACATCGAAAATTCAGTGAAAAATAAATTATAAATTGCTAACAAAATTCTGGTTTGTGATAGAGTCCTCAACTTCTAAACAAATTCAGAATAACAGAGCAAATACAAATTGTTCAATAAGAGCATGATAATAGTTCCGTGAATCAGTATTATGTCTAAATTGTAACAATAACATTAATAATTCAAAATAAAATTAGAGCTTTTATGATTTATTAAATCGCCTCAAAGCCAAAAAAATCATACTTTACGCCTACAAATAGAGTTATAGATATTGTAATGTGCAGTGCCCGCCGTCGCCGCAACTGTTACCGCCGCTGTCGCAGGGACAAGCGAGTGTCTATTGTTAGCGATGACGCAAGCGACTGGTCGGAGCCTGCCTAATTACGCGGTTGATGTAACCTATTGTGTTTTATCTAGAAGTCTTCCAGTGAGTTCTGGAATTTTCGGCTAGGGTATATTAGCACCGTTAGCAAAGGCACTGGACAGTCTGATATAAATAAGCGTTGCGTGTTGAACAGTTGGTGATATAAACAGATAGTAGACAAGTGGTGAATATAAATAAACACAGTTGTATAAATAAATGAGTGATCTATATATTGTTTAAATAAATAATCTTAGTGGTTAAGTGTTTTATAATATTCTTACTCTTAATTAGTCTTTAATATTTGTTAAATCGTAGTGTTAGTTATATTTATCATCTTAACGTTACAATTGGTGTCAGGTGTGAGGTTAATAAACTGTGAAGTGTTAAATAAAAATAAATAATATGGCGACTAAACAATTAAAACTAAGTGAATTAAAAGTAAGTGATCTCAAGACCGAATTGGAAGAAAGAGATTTGGATACAACAGGAAAGAAGTCAGTTCTTCAAGAGAGACTGAGAGAAGCATTAATCGATGCTGGTGAAAATCCTGATGATTACCTATTCGAAATTCAGTGTGACATTCGTAAACTTATAGAAGAAAGTTCTAGAAAATCAGAAGAAAGTTCTAGATCACTAAAAGAAGAATTAAAACTGGAAATAACAGAAAATTCTACAACATTAAAAGAAGAATTAATGGAACAATCTAGAAGTTTAGAAGAAAAATTAATGGAAAGTTCTAGAAAATTAGAAGACTTGACAGAAAATTCTAGAACATTAGAAGAAAAATTAATGGAAAGTTCTAGAAAAACAGAAGAAAATTCCAGAATATTAAAGGAAGAATTAATGGAACATTCTAAAAATTTAGAACAAAAATTAGAGAGAGAATTCTAGAAAAACTGAAGAAGAACTGAAGAATTTAAAAGTTGACTATGACAAGAAGATTGAAGAATTACGAGAAAAATTCACTGAAATTAATTCCGGTACAGTGAAGTCAGGTTTACACGAAGAAAAGAAAGTAGTAAAACCTGATACTAGTACAACAATGCACATCAAAACACCGGAATTTGATGGAAAATATTCGTGGCCGAATTATTTAAAACAATTTGAAGCGGCTGCGAAAGCAAATAACTGGACGTCTACAGAGAAGGCTACAGCGTTGACTATCTCGTTGCGTGGGGAAGCCATCGACATCCTATAAACGCTGAAGGAAGAAGAACAAGCGGACTACGACCAACTAGTCAAGCGGTTGGACATGCGGTATGGCAATGCGCACCTGGAACAGGTGTACCAGACGCAACTGAGGGACCGGTATCAGAGTTCTAAAGAAAGCCTTCAAGAATTTGAAGTCGACGTAGCTCCTTTGGTTCGTCTCGCACATTCTGCAGCTCCTGACAGCGTTTTGGAGTGCTTGGCCGTTCAAGCATTTATCTACGGAGTTCGAGACAGCGAAACACAGCAAGCACTGCGATTGGCCCGCCCAAAAACATTAATTGACGCACTCTCATATGCACTAGAACATGAACCTGCTAAACAAGCTTCAAATAACCAATCTCGAATGCGAAATATTGATGCCGAGAGAAAAGAAGACACGGAAGACCTAGAAGAGAAAATGCGACGAATTGTAAATGAAGTGGTTGCTGAAAGAAAGAAACTTAGTTCTTCGAAAAATGCAAAAGTATATGGAATCGACAAAAGAAGAAAAGGAGTTGGAAAACTAAGTCGGGTTGACGCGAAGGGGCAATCGTCAACTCGTAATCTGACAGCCCCACAATCCATCAGTTATGTCGCATCCCTTCATCATCAAGCCAGTAGCATCTACGTGAATGGCTCTGTTAATGGAAGGCCACTGAAAATGTTACTAGAGAAGGGTGCGACAAAGACTATAATCAGACCCGATTTAGTAAAGAATACAGGCAACCAACCAAGTGGCGATTACGTACAGCAACAGGAGAACAAGCTACCACATTAGGCGAAATAGATATGACCATCACTATTGGAAACACATCGTTTAAACATCGTGCGCTGGTAGCTGACGTTGAGGATGAATTAATACTCGGCATGGACATAATGAAAAAGCACGGTTTTAAACTTGACCTAAAGAATGGAGTAATGTGTTGTAAATTAAGTTATTATTTGAATGAATTAAATACATATATAGTCTTTTGATTTTGACAGAAGTAGTAATTCTTTTTATTGTTTTTTTTATTCAATATCAAGTTTTCATTACATTATGTTTTGGTGAAGTTGGCGTTCATTTCTAATACTTCCCCTCGACAACTTCATCCATGTTCGTTGTATTCTGCAATCCGAGTACCTTGCAGTGTTCCTTTGTTTTTCTACTCGGCAATGCTTTCGTCAATAAGTCGGCGGGGTTGTTGGAAGTCGGCACGTACTCAAATTTAAGTTGGTTTGTGTCGACCTTTTCTCGAAGAAAGAAATGTCGTAAGTCAATATGCTTATTTCGCTCTGATGTAACATATTTCTTCGTAAGAGCTATTGCACCTTGGTTGTCAACTTGTAGAATTTGGGGCGATGGTGAAAAATTTTCTGCTCCAATTTCTTCTAATAAATTTCTTAGCCACAATACCTCTTTTGCTGCGTGACACATTGATAAGTATTCTGCTTCCACTGTGGATAAGGCTGTACTCTTCTGCTTCTTGCTACTCCACGATGTTGCGGTACCGGCTAATTTTACTACGTAGCCGCTGAATGAGCGTCTATCAACCTTGTTGCTAGCCCAGTCTGAATCGCAGAAAACTTCAATGTTACGTCTCGTCTTCTTAAACGTCAATCCCCATTTTGTCGTGTGTTTTACATATCTCAAAATATGTTTGACTCCTGTCCAGTGTTCCATACTTGGTCGATCATTAAATTGGCTCATGTAGGCAGTCGCAAATGCTAAATCTGGTCGAGTTCCTCCGGCCAAATACAGCAGTCCGCCGATCGCTTGTCTATAGCGATAATGTAATTCTTCATCTATGGGAACATCTTCCGCCGTCTTCACATACTTCATTCCAGGGTCTAATGGCGTTGAAGCTCCTCGCGAGTTTTCCATTCCCATGGTTACCAGCAACTCCTCTGCGTATGCGGACTGGTTCAACGTGAGCGACCCGTTTTCATGCCAATCAATTTTCATGGATAAAATGTAATTTGCCTTACCAAGATCCTTCGCTTTGAATCTCTTCATTATTTGTGCCTTGAACTCCTCAATCATGTTCGTATGCCGGGCTGTTATAAGTATATCATCTACATAAACGCCGATAATCAACTCTTTCTTCTTATCGAAATAAATGCATGGATCCGCTTTCGATCTTATTAGCCCGTATGACTTCAGAAATTCATCCAAGCACAAATTCCATTCTCTTCCTGATTGATGTAACCCGTATAAACTTTTCTTGAGTAGGCAAACATCGTCTTCTTTACCTTCTTCTTCAAACGATGTCGGTTGCTCCATGTATATGGTTTCCTTCAGGGTACCGTTGAGGTACGCAGCAGTTACGTCTAGTTGATGCGCCTTCCATCCTCGTTCCACAGCTAAAGCCAGTAAAGTCCGGATGGACTTCGTCTTTACTACCGGCGAATAGGTCTCCTTGTAGTCGATTCCATATACTTGCGTAAAACCACGTGCCACTAGTCGTGCTTTATATCTTTCTAGATTTCCGTTGCCATCAAACTTCTTCTTGAAAATCCATCTGCATTTGACCACTCGTCGTTCTTCTGGTCGAGGTACTATTGTCCACGTTTCATTGCGTTTCAGGTTGTCCATTTCTTCCTGCATGGCAGCCTTCCACTGTTCTCTATCTGGTGCGGACAACGCCTCTTCAACTGTTAAAGGATCTGCTGAAAGCTTCTCTTGTTTGACGACATTACATGTATGGCATCTTGTCTGTTCAGCCTGTTTCGCTGCCAGGCGTTCTGATCGCCTTGGAAGTACCTCTTCCCCTGCATTTAGTTGTTCTACGAGTGTCTCTGGTATTGTATCTTGTTCTTCCAATTGCTGAACATTCTCATTAACTGGTGGTAACGTTTCTTGTATTTCTTCTGGCTGCATCATTCCATCATTTGGTTGCAGCATCTCGTCTTGTTGCATCATTCCATTTACCTCATTAAATAAGTTAATGATTACGTCATTTGGATGTGGTCGATCAATTTCATTAACTATTTTACCATCTTCTTTGAATGGGAATGAATTCTCGTCAAATATCACATCTCTGCTGACGTGAAATGTATCGTCAATGTGATTCCACAATTTATATCCTTTTACGCCGTCTGGATATCCAACAAAGACACATTCTTTTGCCTTTGGATCAAGTTTACCTTGTCGTTTTCGGTTACCCATCCATGCTTTGCATCCATAAACTCGCAAATGATTAAGTGAAACATCTTTTTCGGTCCACAAAGTCTCAGGAATTTGTCCTTCAATGGCTTTTGAGGGGCATTTGTTGCGTATATGGCATGCTGCAATTATGGCGTCCGCCCATAGATATTTTGGAATGTCTGACTCGATAAGCAAGCATCTTGTCATATCCATCAACGTCTCGTTCATCCGTTCTGCCACACCATTTTGTTGTGGCGTCTCCGGAACCGTTAACTGTCTTCTAATTCCGTTGTCTTTTAAATATTTAGTAAATTCGGCACTCTTGTACTCGCCGCCATTGTCGCTGCGAAGAATCTTCACTTTTGTGCCATGGAATGACTCTGCCATCTTTCGGTACTCATCAAATTTTTCAAGTACTTCGGACTTCTTCTTCATTGGGTAAACTGTTACATGCCTTGTGCAATCGTCAATGAAGGTCACGTAGTAGTTTGATCCACCTTTCGATGTTGGAGTAATTTTTCCAGCTACATCTGAGTGAATTAACTCCAAAGGTTTCAACGATCTGGTTGCTTCTCCGGTGGGAAAACTCTTCCTTCGCATCTTACCTTTAATGCAAATGTCGCAAAGGCCTTGATGGTTGTCCACTTGAATATCAACTGAGTTATTTTGTTTTCCCAGCTGCTTCAGAGCGTCAAAATGTAAATGACCGAGTCGGCGATGCCATAAACAGTTATCAACTGTTTTCGTCATTCTCGCAGTTGGTTTTTCTTCTTCAATTCTGTACAGTCTTCCACTGCGCAGCGCTGTAAATATTGTCATTCCCTCTGAATCCTTAATCGTCGCTTTTCCTTTAGCGATGTTCAACTCGTAGCCGGCTTCGTCGATACGTCCAATGGAAAGTAGGTTTCCATCCAGATCCGGTACATGCAAAGTATCTACTAACTTTATACCATTGCCACCGTCTCGTTTGCAGAGGGTAAGTAGTGCATCTCCCTTGCCAGTCACGTTCATTTTGGTCCCGTTTGCCACTGTAACATCAGATTCATATTTCTTGAAATTTATTAACTTACTTTTGCTTGATGTCATGTGATCTGTTGCAGCACAGTCCAGGTACCAATATTTCGCAGAATCCGTCATGACGTCCTTCATTGCGCACATTGCTTTATGAGTGATCATAGTCGCCTTGTGCTTAATGTCATCGTTGAATTTCTTCTTACTTGTCGTCTCCGGTTCATTTGGGCAATTTCTTGCGATATGACCTGGTTTACCGCAGCAATAGCATATGACGCGCCGTCTTTCTGTGCTTCGTTGGTCTTTACATTCACCTTCCTTAATTGCGTCGTTCTTCTTGTTGCTATATGCTCGGTTGTAGTTCTTATGCTTCATTTTTGTTAGTAGCGCTTTTGGGTCGTCTTCATCTTTATTTGTCTTCTCCAATTCACGTCGAGCCTTTCTCTTCTCTTCAACAAGAAGCTTGGTCTTAACCAATTTAGTTGTCAGAGTTTCTTCGTTCTGCTCCAAGTTAAGTATCAATGGCTCGTACGTAGAGGGGAGTCCCATCAGCAAAACTAACGCCACTTCTCGATCTGTAAATCCGTAGCCACCAACCGTTAATTTTCGGTGAATTTCCATTATTCGGCCGATGTAAGCTTTAATGCTTTCGTCATTCTTCATTGTGACATTGAAGAAATCCCTCATCAACTGCAACACTTGTAGAAGACCGTGCTTCGAATTCATCTCTTCTAAAACGAACCACGCTTCCCTCGCAGTTTTGCAATCACATATATCGTCCATTATATCGTCTTCTACAACTAGTAATAAAAAGGTTAATGCCTTATTGTTCACCTTAATCTGTTCATCCGTCATCGTCTCTTTGAATCCAGGATCAATTGCTTCCCAGCATCCCTTTTGAATAAGCAAAGCTCTGGCGCGGATGGACCAGGCATGGTAGTTGTCCGACGTCAACTTAGGGATACGGAATTCGTCATTTGAACTCGTCATTTCTGCTGTCAAAATCTCAACTTTTGTAAGAAATGTCAACGTCACTTTCGGGTAGATATTCGCCGTCTGCGTACTTCCAACGTGTTCGCCGTCTGCGTATGTTGAATGTTTAATCTACCGTCCTATTGAAAGGTCAGGTGTGTAGGAATACTCGAAAATATGAACAAATATATTTGTCAAAATTCACAAAAATATTATATTTTTATCTGACCTTCACTACTGATTTTCTGACGATTTCTATATTCATTCACTCAATTGCGTCCTGGGCCCATAACCTGTTGTAAATTAAGTTATTATTTGAATGAATTAAATACATATATAGTCTTTTGATTTTGACAGAAGTAGTAATTCTTTTTATTGTTTTTTTTATTCAATATCAAGTTTTCATTACATTATGTTTTGGTGAAGTTGGCGTTCATTTCTAATATAATGATGGTCAATGAAGAAGAACTTGTTTTAAACCCACGAGAAGACAAAGCTGTGCGCGTACTAATGGCCGAAGATGTTACCCTTCCAGAACGAAGTGAATCTATTGTGCAAGCACAATTAGATGGTAGTTTCTGTGAGGGGAATATTGTTATGCTTGAGCCAAAGAATGATGATGTGAAGACTGGTACTGGAGTTGTTGTAGGAAAATCACTGATCAAAGCCAGTCAAGTAATACCAGTTCGAATAATGAACGTAAATTGTTATCCAGTTGTTCTCAAGAGAGGAACAATTGTAGGAGAATGCTTGGCAGTATCCTCGATTATTCGAACTGTTAAGGCCAAAGGAAACATATCTCAGGAAGTTCCGGACACGTTAATTAATGAATTATCAACATCCTTCCAAGAACTGACCGCCGACCAGAGAACCAAGGCGAAGAAATTAATTGGAAAATTTCAAGATGTGTTCCAATTTGTCAAGACCAATGGGAGAACTAATGTGGTTCACCATAAGATAGACACCGGTGACGCAAGACCCATCCGCCAACCAGCAAGAAGATTACCATTGGCGAAGCGTGAGGAAGCGGAAAGAATTATTGAAGACATGAAAAAGGAACGTGTGATCGAACCTTCAAGCAGTCCGTGGGCTTCACCAGTGGTGTTAGTGAAGAAGAAGGATGGCTCTACACGATTTTGCGTCGATTACCGTCAACTTAACAACGTGACTAAGAAAGATAGTTACCCGCTACCTCGAATAGACGATACACTAGACACTTTGGCTGGCTCAAAGATCTTCTCCACTCTGGATCTAAAGAGCGGATACTGGCAAGTCGATTTGGATCCAAAAGATAAGGAAAAGACAGCCTTCATAATTGGTACCGGACTGTGGCAATTTACTGTAATGCCATTTGGGCTCTGCAATGCCCCTGCAACGTTTGAACGACTCATGGAGATCGTATTGGCTGGGCTATCATGGAAAACCTGTTTAGTCTATCTCGACGACATTATTGTGGTAGGTAAAACATTCGAGGACCACATGAAGAATTTGGAAGAGGTTTTCCAGAGATTGCGGAAGGATAACCTGAAGCTCAACCCCAAGAAGTGCCACCTGTTTCAAAAGGAAGTTCATTACCTTGGACACGTGGTTTCAGATAAGGGTATTGCAGTTGACCCGGAAAAGATAAAGGCTGTGAGAGATTGGCCAGCGCCTAGAGACAAACACGAACTTAGAAGTTTTCTTGGTTTGTGTACTTATTATCGGCGATATGTACCTGGATTTGCCAACATAGCCAAGCCACTGACAAAGCTTACTGAAGAAGGTCAAAGATTTATCTGGAAAATGGACTGCAAAGTTGCGTTCAAAGAACTTAAACATGCTTTGACAAGAGCACCTGTCCTGAGTTATCCGTTACCTGAAGGAGAATTCATACTAGACACAGATGCAAGCAACGTTGGAATTGGTGGCGTTCTTTCCCAGATACAAAGACGGACATGAGAAGGTTATTGCCTATTTTAGTAAGACTTTGTCAAAACCAGAGAGGAATTATTGTGTTACTAGAAAAGAACTCTTGGCAGTCGTGAAATCCGTGGAACATTTCTACAAATATTTGTACGGAAGGAAATTTTCGATTTGAACTGACCATGCTGCATTAAAATGGCTGCTACAATTCAAGAATCCTGAAGGTCAGGTGGCTAAATGGATTGAAAGACTACAGGAATACGATTTCAACAGGGCCACCGCGTGGGTATTAGCCGCCCGTGGGCAAACTTTTTTAAATCCGCCCCCAATAAAAAATTTATTGTAATTTTTATATAAATATATTTCTTAACAACAGTAAACAGTACAGCCAGCAAATAAAATCAAAGTACATTCTTTTTAGTATACATAAATCATAAATATGTAGCATGTATGTACACATAAATCACAAAAACGTTGCTTATTAATATAAATAATATTTTCATTTTTAATATAATTTATGAATAATGTCTATATTAATTATTATAATTCAGTATTAATCACTAAATTACATAATTTGTACTCTTCTAGCTTTTAGTGCTACAAAATCTTTGATTAATTGCCCAATGTCTAAATTATCCATAATATCATTTTCAATGGAAATTATAGATAAATCAACTAACCGTCCCTGTGCCATTGTGGAGCGTAAATAATTTTAAGCTTCGAGAAACTTCTTTCTCCTGAAGCAACTGACACTGGTAGTGTGAGAAAAATTCTAAGAACAACTGAAATATTCGGAAACGTATCTTGTAAATAGTTCATATATATAAAATTTAGTAAATCAAAAGGAGACATATCATTTGCTATAAAACATTGTAAGGATTTTATTTCCTCAAAAAGAGTTATTCCGTCAATATCTTGATCATTAGAATTTTTGTCGTCTGTCAATTTCATATGTAAATCTTTGCAATGGTTTAATATATCATTTTCATTCCATTCTTTTAAAGCGTTAATGTTATGTATAATTTTAAATATTTCATTATGCTCTTTCAATAGTACAAACCTTTCAGAAAGAGATGACAGAGTAGTGTCAAGTATCGCGAAAAAAAAGTCTATCTTAAAAATATCTTTGGCACTCTTTGCAGGTTCATCCCTTCCTTCATATTCAAACATTCTTTTCTTTAATCTTTTTCGAACCTCGGGAAAAACTGGTTCTACATTCAAAATATTTGCCATTTCTGTTGCAGAATTGATAACGTTTTCGAAATTTTGATCAGTTCTGTAATCTTTGAAATGATTAATCAGATGTTCAATATGTTCAGTAACTGTTTGTATATTAAAGGACGGGTTCTGCATTATTTTACTGACGACATTTATTTTGCTCAAAATGTCATGCCAAATAATAATTGAACATAGAAATTTAAATGAAGTTACTTTTGAAAAAATATTATTATCCTGAGCTCTTGACTCGATATCTTTAGTACTGTCATCAATTACATCCATGAGAGCCTGTGAAATTTCCAAAATATTAAGTTTAAGAGGTTTGATTGCTTCTATTCGGCTTTCCCATCTTGTATTTGATAATGGTTTTAAACTTAAATTTTTAATATGTGATTTTAATATAGCCTAACGCTTAGTAGACGAGGAAAAATAGTTATATAATTCTTGTACAACGTCAAAAAAATCTACTATTTGAAACGAAATTTTCGCGGCATCATTCACAACTAAATTCAACGTGTGAGCAGAACACGGTACAAAGAAAGCTCTCGAATTTGATTCAATAATTTTTTGTTGCAGCCCATTGTGTTTACCACGCATATTGGCGCCGTTGCCGAAAAATTAAGATGTAATGAATTTAAATGATTTAAAATAAATGTATATAATCCCTGACCAGTTGTTTCATCGACAGAGCAAAATCCCAAAAAATGTTCGTGAACTTCTACAACGTTCTTAATTTTATTAAAATGCACAAACCTAACTACAATAGTTAGTTGTTCTATTCGACTTATATCGGGAGTTGTATCAAGGATCAAAGAATAGTACTTTGCACTCTGAACCATTTTAATAATATTTTCCTTTATTCCTTCGGAAATTATATGAATAATTTGATTTTGTATATCATCTCCTAAATAATGTGCAATATTCTTTTTTTGAGATGTTTGAATACGACGTAAATGTTCGGACATTATTGAATCAAATTTCGATACAGTTTATACTAATTTTAAAAAATTACCATTGTTCGGATCATATATTTTTTTTAACGAACCTCTAAAAGCAATACACTGCCTTGATAAAAACTGTATTATGTAAATTAAACGTTCAATAACCGATTGCCAGTATTTTTTCTCGGTATCGTATAGTCGCTGCTCTACTACGTCAATTGTAGTTTTGTTAGTTAAAGACAGTTTAAGTTCATATTTTGTACTATTTTTTATATGTAGGGTACTTTTCTCATGTTTGTTTAGTATTTGAGATAAATGTCTCGAATCATTAACACCGTATTGACTACTTAGTTGTGATTGTTTGTTTTCAAATAGGCGACAATAGAGGCAAAAAACAGAATTCCGAGATTTTGAATACAATAAATAATTTCGTGTCACTTTTTCCCCATTTGAAAGAATTCTAGTATAATATGAATTACTAAATTTCCGCCCTGAATTGTCTTTTGGAAAATTCCAATTTGAAATTTGAGATGGGTGACTATGACTCTCAACTAATGTATCTCTTATTTTAATTGTTAAATATTTTGGCCAAGTACCTGGATCATCTAAATTAAAATTTAAAATAGTGTGTAATGTTTCGGTTGTCTCTATATTTTCTGATCTTTCTGGTTCAAATGTGTCTTCTCTTTGGGAAATAAAATCCCCATCTGTGTTTGTTTCATATTCTTTTTTAATTTTGTCATTATCAGTTTCTTCAAATTTTTGATCTTTTGACTGAATTGCACATAACGTTGTTCCAGGTTCACTCACTGAGGCAAAATGTTGATGTGTTTCATTTTCAGTTGATTTTGAAGTTGTTGCGTTGTTCTCATCTTCAGGTTCTCTTTCAGTACTAGTACATGTAATTCTCTGCTTTTTCTCTTCTGTATCTGTATGATTTTTTAAATATTTATTTAAGGACCCGGCTAATTCTTGTTCAGTTTGAAGCTTCCTCGCTTTTCTTTTTCGATATTCTACCCCAGACAAGGTTTTTGGTTTGTTCTTTATATTAATACCTTTGTCTTTGTTCGACATCTGGAAAATTTATTTATTATTGAAATAATAATTCATTATTAAGTTACTTCTTTTATTACCTTAGTGTTTTAATCTGAAACTTACGTTTCGACTTCGAGTATTTACGTTGTACGTAGTTTTACATAGAGCGGGGATTAACCGATCTCCGAATCCATACGCTATCATCGCCCAAGAAATAAAATATGGAACTAAAAGTGAAGCCTTGGCGCTAGGCGGAAGATGTCGCTAGTAGGCTAGTATAGGTTATATATTCGATAACAAGAGATGTAAAAAGTTAAAGACAACAAAGAAATATAAAAAAATTAAAACTAATAATAATAATAATTTTAAACAATACCTATGCTCTAAAAAATAATTTTCATGTGTTAAAATAAATTCTTTTAATAAAACAAAAAAAAAACTTAAACTTAAATTTTCACCCAAAATGCCGCCCCCTTGATGAGCCGCCCCGGTGCGGGGCACGCCCTGCACACCCGCACGCGGCGGCCCTGGATTTATTTCAAAATCGAGCATAGAACAGGTGCCAGCCATCGTAATGCCGACGCATTATCCAGAAGACCGTGCCAAGATGATTGCAAGCATTGTAGTCGACTAGAAGAGAAATTTTCCATCGTCGCCAGAACAACAGTAGTCGACGATAATTGGCAGCCCGATGGACTACGCGAAGATCAAGAAAAAGACCCAACTTTAAAAATTATACGCGAATGGAAAGCAGAGGAGAGGAAACCAATATGGGAAGATGTTGCACCACACTCACCAAGTGTAAAATCGTACTGGGCGCAATGGGACTCCAAGGTGATTGAGGATGGCATGTTAAAGCGTGTGGTAGAAAATGCTGATGGAACTGAGAAGAGAACTCAGTTAGTTATCCCTAAGAGTAGAGTACCAGACGTGTTGGAAGAAATCCATGACGGATCTGGAGGCCATTTCGGAGTCATCAAAACGCTAGAAAGATTGCGCCAGCGGTTTTACTGGGTTAACTTCACGGAAGATGTTAAAGATTGGTGCAAGAAATGTGTGGTTTGCGCTGGAAGTAACGGTCCGCATAAACGACGAAAAGCTCCAATGCGTCAATACAACGTTGGCAGCCCATTTGAGCGTATTGCGATTGATGTGGCTGGACCATTCCCAGAAAGTGACGAAGGAAATAAATACATCGTGGTTGTCATGGACTACTTCACCAAGTGGGTTGAAGCATATCCATTACCCAACCAGGAAGCCACCACGGTCGCTGAAACTTTAGTTAAGGAATGTATATGCCGATTCGGAGTACCGCGTGAACTCCATTCCGACCAGGGAAGAAATTTTGAGTCTGCCGTTTTCCAAAATGTCTGTAAGATATTAGGAATTAATAAAACTAGAACAACTGCATTACATCCGCAGTCTGTTGGCATGGTCTAATGAATGAACAGAACGATCAACCGATATTTGTCGAAGGTAGTCTCCAACCACCAAAGAGACTGTGACCGACACTTCCATCTATTCCTGTTGGCTTATCGTTCAACCGTGCATGAAACAACAGGGCAAACTCCTGCGAACATCTTATTCGGGCGCGAGTTGCGCTTACCATGTGACTTGGTGTTCGGCAGTAAACCTGGGGAAGATCTGGCCGGGGAAGATTACGTTACGGACTTACGGAGAAGAATGGATGACATTCTTTAACAAGTCCGTACGAACATTCAAGCTGCCAGCGACCGAATGAAGGACCGGTATGACATCAAGGCCGAAAAGGGTGGATATCAACCTGGGGATTTAGTGTGGCTTTACAACCCACAAAGACGTCGTGGGTTATCACCAAAGCTGCAAAATAATTGGGAAGGCCCCTATGAGATAGCCAAAAGGCTAAACGACGTGGTATACAGTATTAAGAAACAACCTAGCGGGAAGCCAAGAGTAGTACACTTTAATCGGCTAGCCCCTTTCGCCGGAGACAACCACGAAGTCCATAACGGAGCAACGGTTCGTCGGATCATAACACAAGAACCAACTTTTGAAGACTTCATGAAGAACTATTCCTTTGGCCGCAAGGCGCGGTTCGGCGTGACGAAAGAAGAACACCGAGATCTATTCACCGTGTCTTCAGATTATTCCCTCGGTCACTGCGTATCAGAAGACTTAAAGATGTCCCGTGGCATAGCTTCAGCCTTTAAGGCGAAATTTTGGCGACAACAAGAACTGGCCAACCAACGCCCAACTGTTGGGAAAACGCTGCGCCTGAGGGATAGCAATGCAGACCATCAACGGTACATCTATTACCTGGTTACAAAACCACGCTCGTACCAGAAGCCGTCGTACCGCAACCTGTGGAACTCGCTGTGCGATTTGAGGGATCATCTGCTTGAGAATGACATTTTGAAGCTAGCCATACCGAAGTTAGGCTGTGGTCTAGATGGTTTAGATTGGAGGATTGTTAGGAACATGATAGAAATCCTCTTCCGTTTTACCGGTGTTGAAATTCTCGTTTGCAGCTTTAACCCTAACGGACATAAAGAAGAAGTCGAGCGGACCATCGACTGTCATTTCTTCAAAACTTCGAAATGCACCAAGGATAATGCATGCAGATTTCGTCATCATAAACTTTTATTTTAATTAATAATAATTGTCTAATATTTACACTTCACCCAAATAAATAAAAACGTTACAATATGTAATTTTTGGCCTGCTCGTCCAAAAATGGCATTTTTTTAAACCTAATAACACAAATTAAAAAGCCTACTTTTAATAGATTTGTAGAAAAAAATTTTTTAGCTCAGTTTGGATTCAAGATTTTTGAAAATTTATTGATATCTAATTTGTTCTTTTAGGAGAATTTTTCCTTAGTATTCCTTTATAGGCTGTCCTCATTTTATATGTTTCAGCTTCTTCCCACAGAATAAAGCATTGGTAAGTCAGGTTATTTTAAAAAATCATGTAGAAATTTTCATTAGACTTAGTGTACGATTGTTTTTTGGTTATTGTTTACGACGTTGTAGCTTGAATGAATGACTTGATATAATTTTTATTGAACATGGATTTCCTTATTTTTAAATATATTTTTTTGGAACTGTTTTTTGTCAATATAACTTTACACTTAAACAATTATATCTTACGTTACATAACTTTACAACTTAAAATAAAATTAATTTTAAAGTTATTAAAACATAAAAGGGTTTTATTTGTCTTGTGCCATTTATAAAAATATATATTAACCTTGTAATTATCAGCTTCTTGCAACAAATATTATCTTTATAAACTTTATTGTATATACAGATTAGGGGATTTTTATATTATTAATTAATTAATTAATACTATTAACATTTATATACCATTTCCATATATTTATAACATAAATAAACTTAAATTTTTGTAACTTTTACAATTTATTACGTTATGACATCTATCAGTGCTTACTATAACTATTAACTTATTCAATTTATAGGACTGGGTGTACTTTTTAAATTTGCAAGCGCGCGAAGTTGATACGCGCCAACTTCATAGGCTAGATTTGTACGTTCTGAAACAGTGCTTGGCAGACAATGTACAGGGAGATCTGTGTACATGGCTAGATTTGTACGTTATGCCGCAGTGTTTGGCAGGAGATATATAGGGCAATATGTTGCGTCCCTCCGGTGCGAAGGACTAAGTAATAAGGACCTAATGGCTCGAAGGACCAAATGTTCAAACCCTAAACCAGCGAATCCGGTCTAGAAGAACCAAAATGTTTTGATCCTGCTCGCAAGCCCAAATGCGATGTCTCTAGATCAGCGAATCCGGTCTAGAAGCATCAACAATGTGTTTGATGTTAAATTCAATGAATAAAACAAAACTATATGTAAACCAAAATAATTACAACCTTCGATAGCTGGTTCACATCACTGGACTTGGCAAATAAACGGGATAATATTAATTTGTGAAATGTACTAATTAAAACGAACGAAGGACCAGTTAGTTTTACGAACTAACAAACGTGCTAAATATAATTGCAACAAAATAACAAACAACTGAAAACCAATTCTGAGAGATATGTGATAGCGTATTGAATACAAGTGACATAAACAATAATAAACCAAAGATAAAACAAATACGATATTTGTATAAATTAACTAAATCATTTCATAAGTGTATGACCAAACAAATGTAGTTAAACAATATTAAGAACTCTAAATGAACTTAATAACAACCAACTAGAATGCAAAACTTGTTGCATTGAATGTACCTAGCCGACAATAACAGCAGATGCGCTGTGAATGACGTCACTCGAAGGTGGACGTGTGTAAACAGGTTTACAAAGAAATAATAATGAATTCACCCAAGGAAATATGAATCAAATCCCTAACAACACGAATTCCCGTGAGAAATCAAATTGTACAGTTCGATTTTACAATTGATTCCTGAGATGTGTCTATTAGCTGCATAAAATGGCGCCGGAAAGTATTCGCGGACTATAAAGTACCAAATTAAATGAAAACCGAACGATACTCCTTGAATTAGTCGTGTTAGGCTAATCAAGCTACGCGTACGATAATTAAACAACCAATTACTTTACTGACCATATGAAAATCAGAAAGTTTTATGCAAAATGGTGGAAAAACCACTCTCGCGGACGACGACGCGATACGTGTTTACCGTTTGCAAGCCAGACACAGTCTGAGTTGGTCGCAGCCGGTCAATGCTGTAGCAGCTGCACTTGGCGTGGGGTTGCGCGCGCACTCGCGTGAAGCCAGATGCAATAATATTAATATTAATAATTAGTTTAAGATACTACAGCTATTTCAAACAATTCTAAAATTAAACTTAAACACGTAAAAACATATAACTAATTTTTCCAAGTAACAGAAACAGTTATTTCCATTTATTTATTGACTTATTTAAATAGAGTCAGGGCGGGTTAACCGTTCTATTCCCATGTGCAGCGGGTTGCTACCTCAAGGGGTTAATATTTTCCAAATTCCTCTCATTTAAAACATGTTAGTTTTAAACATACCGGCCACCTTAGGGTCTCCCTAAAGATAAACTTAGGCTGTTGGCAATCTCTGTCTGAGCAGAGTTGGTTTGATCTTCGTCAAGTTGAACCACTTCACTTTGTGGCCAACACGAGTAAGGTTGTTGTAACCACTCTGGTCCACTTATCCAGAGAGTACATGTCTTGAAACTTAGAGGACTGAGACCTCTAGAACCTACGTCGGCCGCATTGTGTTCCGACGCTACATGACGCCAGTGTTCACTCGGAAAATTTGTCTGTATTTGAGCGACTCGATTACCCACAAATGTTTTCAGAGTGTGTGGTTCCTTGCGCAACCAGGCAAGAACTATCATAGAGTCCGAGAAGCAATGTACAGCCTCCGGTTGTTTTGGAATATTTTCGAGAATATTCTCGAGAAGTTTGGCGAGAAGATGCGCCGCACATAATTCCAAACGAGGTATAGTAATTTTTTTCAAAGGCGCTACACGCGTCTTTGCACAGAGCAATTGAACCACTGGTTTATCGTTTGGATAACTTCTAACATAGACAACGGCACAGTAGCCTCGCTCGGAGGCATCCGCAAATCCGATAAGATCGAATTTAGAACCCAAACAGGCTAACCTTGGTATCGAATAGTTGGATATACAATCGATCTCGTTCAGAAACAAGTTCCACTCCGAGACAATATGAGCGGGAGGTTCTTCATCCCATTCTACCTTTGATTTCCAAAGCTCTTGCATGATGAGTTTAAGAAACATCACCAATGGGGACATAATGCCTAATGGATCATAGATCCTTGCAATGCAGGACAAAATGTTTCTTTTGGTGCACAAATCGTCGGGTTTTGAGACCGTATACTCGTAGCAGTCGGACTTGCAAACCCATTTGACACGTAACAATTTCACTGACTCGTCGTCAGTAAAGTGGACATCTTTCACTGCGCGTGCATTGTCTGGTAGTTCATCCAGTATTGTTTGAGAATTACTGGCCCATTTTCGGAGGGTGAATCCTCCCTTTTCGAATATATCCGTGAGTTCACGGCGCAGTGTTAGTGCTGACTGAATATCTTCAGCTCCAGTCACAACATCGTCCATATAGACATCATTTTGCAGGACTTTAGCTGCTAAGGGATATTGATTCCCTTCGTCTTGAGCCAACTGCTCAACTGTACGCAACGCTAAGAACGGCGAACAATTCAAACCAAAGCAGATAGTGCTGAATTGGTACACAATAGGATGTGTGGCATCCGCAGGTTTCCAAATAAACCTTAGAAATCGTTGATGCTCGCGTACAACTCTAATTTGTAGGAACATCTGTTTTAAATCCCCCGTAATTAAAATAGGATAAAATCTATTTCGCAAATGAAGAGTGAAGATACTCTTCTGTAGTACCGGACCAGGATACAAGTAGTCATTAATCGACTTTCCATTAGACGATGGCTTTGAAGCATTGAACACAATGCGTACCGGTGTCGTCGCACTATCAGGTTTAACCACTGCATGGTGTGGAATATAGTACGAATTCTGATCGTTCAAATTGGGTTGCACATCAAGTCTCGTGACGTAACCCTTTTGCAAATATTCTTCGAATATTGCATCATAAGCCTTGAGTAACTCTGGGTTTGTACTCAAGCGAGTCAGTTGTGCGTGACAAATGGACAAAGCTTTCTTGTATGAATTGCCTAGTACTGGTGGGTACTCTTTAAAAGGTAAAGAAACCGTGTATTTTCCCTCGGAGTCTCTTTGGGTAGTATTGACAAAATGGTCCTCCACCATTTTATCCTCCGGTTTAGTGACAACCGATGGAGTTGGAACGTTTTCCAATTCCCAAAATTTTGACAACAGTTCGTGGGTATCTTCTTGTGTGTATGTATGATACGACACCACAGCATTGCTTGTTTGCTTGCTGGTATATTCTCCCATAACCACCCAACCAAAGATTGTTTTGATGCCGGTGAGTGTGCCATCGACTCCTTTCTTAACTCCGTTACGAATGACCTGACCCCAAATGTCAGCTCCTAACAGCATGTCTATTCGTTGAGATTTATAGCATTCGGGATCCGAAAGTTGGATATTCCCAAATTGTTTAAAGGTATCCCGAGATATTGGATAATCTGGGATTCTGCCTGTAATGTTGTCGATTACAATGCAACTCAAATCGAGAACTGGAGTTTCTCTACGACATGGTTTGATTTTGGTATGTATATTACCACTAGTGTCCTTGACGTGGGTGTCACTGATTGACATAATCTTTGTTTGACACGCTTCAATAGACAGATTCAAATTGTGGACACAACGACTTGTGATGTAGGATTTCTGCGATCCTGTATCCAATAAGGCACGTACAACATGTACCTTTCCTGCACTGTCAAATATATGCAGTTTTGCAGTGGGTAGTAATACCGAAGTATGTTTTCTGTGTTGACTTAGTGAATAAGTCCTAGCAGACATTGACGTAGTAGTTTCAGAATTACTACTACTGGCTTGAGAGTTTGCATCACTCTTGGGTGATGACGGACGATTTTTTTTTGCACAGATTGTTTATCACGCTTGGGTGATAACGACTTGTTCGACCTTTCACCAAAATGCAGCAGCGTATGGTGAGGTTTGTTACACGTTCTGCATGTGGCTGTACTAGGACAGTTCGGGCGTATGTGACCCATTCTAAGACAGTTGATGCACAACTTGTGTTTGATTGCAGCATCATGTCTTCCTTTAGGTTTAAGAGCTTTAAACCCTTCACACTGACTGATGTAGTGAGACTTTCTGCAATACGGACAATTCGTATCAGTTGCCAATGTCATCGCTCGGGATGCTGGCTTGTGCCTTTTGAATTGTTTGATTGGCTCGTGAGTTTTGACAGGTTTGTCTGGTTCAACCTCTAAGCTTGAAACTTGCTTAGCCAAGAACGCAATTAACTCTACATGAGTGGGCTTGGAGTCAGAATCCAATTTTAGTTCCCACTGTCGTCTAGTAGACGAATCTAGCTTACGACAAATCATGTTTTCCAAAATGACCCCACATGAGTCAACATCAACCTCTAAATTTTTCAGAGCAGCGATGTTTTCGCGTGCTGTGTTCAACAACGATTTTAGAGTAGGAGCGTCTGCCTGCTTGACCTTTTGCACATCTTGGAGTGCATTCAGATGTACCGACCTCAACAACCTAGGACGATAATATTCATCTGTGATGGCGTTCCATGCAATATCAAAACTATCAGCTTTGACGGGGATATTTGTAATAAGCCTAGCGGCTTCCCCTTTTAAAGATAACTTGAGATATTGAAGTCGTTCAATATCTGACAAACTGTCCCGATTTATCACTAACTGTGTGAATAAATCGTAAAAATTCATAAACGTTGTTTTCTCCCCATCGAATGTTGGGAGATTCAATTTAGGCAAGCTAGGTTGCATATATCTCAAAGATTGTGCTGATTGAATCGAATATGATTCTGATTTAGCTCTGTCGGACCCTGACTGTGATCCGGTGTCTCCACTGAATATAAGTTTGTAATTGACACGTATGTCGCAAATGAGTTCTTTTATTTCATTAAACAATTTCTTAACTCGGGAAATTTCTGCCAATATATCCTCGTCGGGATTTTTGGTTTGTTTTAACTTAGAAGAATATTCACAATAAGTACGATTAAATTCCTGTTCCCAAGCATCAAGAGACGGAAAAGTTACCTCAAATTTCACTTTACTTTTTTCATCAGTCTCTGAAGAATAGACTGATAGACGACGAATATCTTCTGTCACAACCTCTAATTGTTCGTGCAGTAGTTTAGCCATTTTAGAGTGTGCTAATAAATGCAATTACTAATACCAAAGTAACTAGAAACAATAATTATCTCCGAATACCGCCAAATCCGGCTCGAAGTGATCAAATGTAACTAGAAACAATAATTATCTCCGAATACCGCCAAATCCGGCTCGAAGGACCAAATGTTGCGTCCCTCCGGTGCGAAGGACTAAGTAATAAGGACCTAATGGCTCGAAGGACCAAATGTTCAAACCCTAAACCAGCGAATCCGGTCTAGAAGAACCAAAATGTTTTGATCCTGCTCGCAAGCCCAAATGCGATGTCTCTAGATCAGCGAATCCGGTCTAGAAGCATCAACAATGTGTTTGATGTTAAATTCAATGAATAAAACAAAACTATATGTAAACCAAAATAATTACAACCTTCGATAGCTGGTTCACATCACTGGACTTGGCCAATAAACGGGATAATATTAATTTGTGAAATGTACTAATTAAAACGAACGAAGGACCAGTTAGTTTTACGAACTAACAAACGTGCTAAATATAATTGCAACAAAATAACAAACAACTGAAAACCAATTCTGAGAGATATGTGATAGCGTATTGAATACAAGTGACATAAACAATAATAAACCAAAGATAAAACAAATACGATATTTGTATAAATTAACTAAATCATTTCATAAGTGTATGACCAAACAAATGTAGTTAAACAATATTAAGAACTCTAAATGAACTTAATAACAACCCACTAGAATGCAAAACTTGTTGCATTGAATGTACCTAGTCGACAATAACAGCAGATGCTCTGTGAATGACGTCACTCGAAGGTGGACGTGTGTAAACAGGTTTACAAAGAAATAATAATGAATTCACCCAAGGAAATATGAATCAAATCCCTAACAACACGAATTCCCGTGAGAAATCAAATTGTACAGTTCGATTTTACAATTGATTCCTGAGATGTGTCTATTAGCTGCATAAAATGGCGCCGGAAAGTATTCGCGGACTATAAAGTACCAAATTAAATGAAAACCGAACGATACTCCTTGAATTAGTCGTGTTAGGCTAATCAAGCTACGCGTACGATAATTAAACAACCAATTACTTTACTGACCATATGAAAATCAGAAAGTTTTATGCAAAATGGTGGAAAAACCACTCTCGCGGACGACGACGCGATACGTGTTTACCGTTTGCAAGCCAGACACAGTCTGAGTTGGTCGCAGCCGGTCAATGCTGTAGCAGCTGCACTTGGCGTGGGGTTGCGCGCGCACTCGCGTGAAGCCAGATGCAATAATATTAATATTAATAATTAGTTTAAGATACTACAGCTATTTCAAACAATTCTAAAATTAAACTTAAACACGTAAAAACATATAACTAATTTTTCCAAGTAACAGAAACAGTTATTTCCATTTATTTATTGACTTATTTAAATAGAGTCAGGGCGGGTTAACCGTTCTATTCCCATGTGCAGCGGGTTGCTACCTCAAGGGGTTAATATTTTCCAAATTCCTCTCATTTAAAACATGTTAGTTTTAAACACAATATATGTACATTATGACGGAGCGTGTGTTCCCGAAATATTCTTCTAAATATATGTCTATCCAGTTTATTATTGAATTGCTCTCTATATCACTACTATCCCTTAAAAAATGCATGAAATTAATTTGCTCTATTGTATTTTCATAGTCATAGAATTAATTTCAACAAAATTTGCACTTCTTGATCTTCAACCCTAGTGACAAATAAACTTTTATTTGATAACTCTATTTGTCAGATTCAAATACAACGATATTACGTCATTATTTCAAAACTATACATTTTGGCGAGTCGAAAAACGATGCCGTCAGGTACGAAAACGGTTTGAAAACCTTGTTGAATACGGTTCGTCGCCAATAAACAGCTTTTGAACATAAGTAACAAGTGACAATTTGTATAGGTAGGGTAGGTGTGGTAGGTAGGTTACATGTAAAAAATAAAAGAGACGTCGACTGTGGCTCGTGGCCGTTTATATTTATGAGAATATCACTTGCTGACATATTATCGATTACTCAGATTTGATAGTAGGTCATTGATGAAGCCGTAAATTTATAAATTGTTAATTACTGTTGGTAATATTTGCTTTTTAAGCAAGAATGAAGACGAAGAGCACCCTGATCGTAATACTTATGAATATACATATGATCACATTGTTATCTTCCATTATATTATTATTAAAGAATTCAATAAAAACCTATTTGATTCTTATTGCCTTTTTTTTATTCTCATTTGATATTTTGCTAGAAATGTGACTATTCAAACTGACGCATGCGCACTGCGTCGAAAGTACAGTTTGAAGTTAGCATGAGATAGAGCTGAAGATCTAGTCTGAAGTGAGAAAGGGATAAAACATATCATAGGTCACGTGATCTTCCGTGCCCTATTATTACAACTCGGTACGCAACGTATAGTACCCGTCGTAGTTACTATTCCAATGAAGAAACAAATACTAACCAACAAATCGAACTGTCACCTGTCATATCGTAAACAAAGATGGGTATACGGTACTAACTTTTGTTATCTTTGTCTAAAGTTTGCACATGCGCATTGAATTTTTGAACGTTTTAATAGAAATATGAATTAATTTCTTGTTTTGTAGTAAGGTATATCTGAATTATCTGTACTCTAAAAACTCTTCTAAAAGACCAAAATAACCACATAACAATAAAGATCGTAATAAAAATAACAAAATAAAATTGTGAAGTGTCAATCGTACACTAATCAGCTGATTTTTAACATTTCAAGGTCGATCGAGTCACGTGTCTGCTCGTGCACTATTATCAGATACATTAAAAATAATAATACAATAAATATTATTTTATTAAACATAGAGGTAAAGAATCTTATCTCACATTTTTTTGTCAAAATTGAGATAATGCTTTTTATCATGCACCAGGAACTTAAATTATACAATGTTAGAGAATATGAGAATAATCCTATGTCCAGTATAACTAGTTCCTAAGATATAATATTGAGAATAAGTAGTGTTGGAAAATTTCATAAAGGTAAAAAGTTATTTTCCAAAGACGATCCTGCGCAAATGGGCTTTTATCTAAACCAGATTGGTGAATAAACAATCGTTTGTCCATCTTTCTATTACTGTTTGTTAAATAAAATGGCATTAAGAATCAGGGGATATAATTTGAAAAATTTAGAGCTGCACTTTTTTGTTCAAAGAAAAGTCGGCATCCAACAATATAAATTGAGGGAAATGCGTCCCTCAATGTACTCAGAGTAAGTTCTTTAAGTGAGAAAATGTTATTCACTGCAAGTAGTACTCCACCGCCTTTACTCAGTTGTACTTTATCAAATTGTCTATCACCTCGAAAAACACTATAATTCTCAGGAAAGAGTTCTTTACTACCTATAGAGTCACTTATCCATGTCTCAGTTATACAAACTATATCAAATAAGCATGAGGAGGATGAGGAATAAAACCGTTCACATTTACTATTTAGTCCGCGCACATTTTGATAATATATATTAAAACTAGTATGGTTATTAGTTGTTTCACTGTTGGGCCTTAATTGTTTAAAGACATTATTTTTGGTTGGCCTTGAACATATTTGATGAAAATGTCCTTTTCGCCATTGCCCTTCCTAGTATCAAGTTCAGCTCTTACTTGCTTGTAATATGCTATTTGTTTCGCGGTCCTATCAAGTGATATACTGATATTTTTGAACTTCTCATCGACTTTGATTTTCTTGATATTATGGATATCATGCACATGATTAGATTCGCGGAGCCTTATTTTAATTGGACGATTTTTGTTTTTATCAAATTTTCCAAGGCGTACAGGTTTGATTTGAGTAGTATCTATGGTACTATTTACTTTATTGATTATTTCAGTTATCGTATTTTTATCAGTTTCAATACGCGTACTACTATTTTTATCCGTTGGTTCTTGAAGGCCGTAAATTATTAAATTGTTTTTCCTATTGTCCCTATCATTGATTTCCGCTATTATATCCTCAAAATCAAAGTTACTAATAGAAGTCTCGTGCAAAGTAATTTTGTTTTTTATCGAATTAATCTCATTTTTTATATCTTGTATGAGCACTTTAAGATCTTTATCATTTTTATCTTAATACAATAGTAAATTAGTTTCTTCGTTTTGTAGTTATTTAACTCGGTACGAGAAAGTTCTGTGCAGGTTGGGTGATAGGTTTCTCTGCAATAATCACACCGGATGCAAGTTTCAATGCTTATATCTTCTTTGCAATTTTTGCAACCTATAATAGGCATTGCGAATTCCGGAAGATAAGACTGGTTGCAGTGCGACAAGCGTATAATAGCATAAAAATTGGTACAATAGAATAGGATTATCTTCTACAAAAATATTAAACTTTAATATGAAATAATAATTTATACTTTAGTGATAAGTGTTTGTTATTGTATGAATAACTACTACAATAATATATAGATAGGTACTACAATAACAATAAACAGCAATCTAGCTCTCCCTTTCTATTTGTGCTACAAATTGTAGTTAGCGTTTTTACAATAATTGTTATAAAAACACGTACAATTTATTTTCTGTGTATACGAGTAGTTCTCGAAATTATAATGATGGCCTATATATAAAAATAATATTTAATAACATATTCGTAGTGAATTTTATAAATAAGAGAAAAAAAATATTTTGCTTGAAATTTAAACATTAAAAGTTGAATACTTGAAAAATCTCCAGAAAAATATGCAGTTGTTGACTGTTTGTTACCGTCATAAAATCCCAAACCCATGGTGTCTTTACCTGGACACTCATGTGAATTCATCCATCCATCTCAGAAATGAACTTCTTAGTACAGAACAGAACCGACGTACAGCCCACTCTTGGTCAATTTTCTTAATAAAAGTGAAATAGTTCATAGCCTGGCCGATATTACTTCATGTCGCTGATTTTGAAACCCGCCCTTAAGAATCGTCCAAGGTAAACGACTTAAGACAGGTGCGCACGAACCGAATTGCACACTGTGATAGTTCGAGTGAAAAAATTTGAAAGTGTCTTAAATAGTCCTTCTACTTACGAATGTTCCACAAAGGTAATCACTCTAGGTTAAGGCACACTTTATCAATTTCATACGAGAGATGAATCAAAATAAATTTAGTTTATAACAATAGAATTTCACAAAAAACTGCAGCTGCACTAGCACACGTTTAATCACGATACAGAAGACTATAAATAATTTATATAGTTATAAAAAGTTACCAGATCTTTCAATAACCGCGTTCCGAAAATACAACCGGTTACTGAAAAAGTAACATGGTTCAATTTCGGAATACAAGTACGAACAACAATGCCTAGATGTGTTGCGGGAAACGCGCGTTCTAATAATATAAATATATTTTGTAATATTTTGTTTCATGTACACATTTTGATAATAAATAATACAAGCAACTGCAAAATTTGAATTTAGAGCCGCAATTTTCAAATCTTGATCTGCTTAAACAAGCCAGAGCTGCACTGAATTATATTCCCTGTTAAGAATATTGGTAAATCTTGAATTAACTTGTTTTTTCAAAATTTTAATAATGGACATACAATTCTTTATCTAGGTACAGATATAAAAATATTGTTTGAAAAAATTTGTTACTTCAGATTATGATGCACCCCCATGAAAATATGCGAAAAAGTGGTATAGAAATCCGGTCATATCTTTGCAATTACTAAACTTTTGATAAACAAATAAATTGTAGTTTATAGAACAAGAGTTAATCTACGTGTGATTGGTACTATCTTTTTACTTTTTGTTTTTATTAATTAGTGTATTCCGAAATTGAACCAAGTTAACCGCGGTTACTTTTTCAATAACCGGTTGTGTTTTCGGAACGCGGTTACTGAAAGCTGGTAACTTTTCTGTAACTACACTAACCGCGCTAGATCGGCGGTTGTGGTGCGGTTACATTTTGATGCATGACAAATGAACTTTTAACTATTTGAAATTTGTCAAAATGAGGTTATCTGTTAGCTGGTCCGTTATTCTAGTCCGATGTCGGTAACATTGTAACCGCGGTTAAACCGTAACCATTTTCATTGGTTACCGTGGTTTAATTTCGGAATACACTAACTGTTTAAATGAATCATGCCGTGCTGCCCCCTACGCCTTACTGTTCAAATCTTCGAAATTAAGGTTAAACGGAACTCCCCTAGTGGCGCGCGTTCAAACGTTGATCAGAACGCTGATAAATGAATTTAATTATTTTAACAACAAAATTATTTAAATTATATATTTTTTTTGTTAAAATAATGAAGAAGATAGTTTATGTTTATTGTTCAAAATGCGACATATATGATAGTTTCAGTAAAATTAAGGATATATGGGCAAATATATATATATATATATATATATATATATATATATATATATATATATATATATATATATATAAAACCAACGATTTTTTTTTGTATGTTATGTGTAAATATCCTACTGATCCACATATAAAATTTAATTACAATTGAACACGACAATTTTGTGTAATTAAAAAAAAATGTCATTTTTGGCACAAAAGCTATGTAGGGTAGCGCGCTCTATCCACATATTTTTTTAAAACAAATTTGAACGCAACAGTTTTTTGTTACAATGCAAAGTTTGACAAAAATAAGACATTTATAACTTTTTCTTTGAAACGTGAATGAAAATTGCAATCTTACAATTTTTACTACAAAATATATTTTATTATCTTCAACATAGAGATTTTGTAAAGTTTAATACTGTAACTGGTACTTGTAAAAAAATTATTACAAAGTCACAGAAATTTTCATAATTCTTGTGCAGGTATGAGGCGCCACGAGTAGCCAAGTGTGGAGTAGCGGTACTACTAATACAATATTACCGACCATTTTGTTCCTATATTGCTGCGAACAAAAAGTTACTTTAAATCTGTATTATTACCAGATTTAAAATGTTTATGAAAAGTGAAACAGTATTTATGCATAAATCATGATTGCAGTTACAGACATTGCGACTATTATAATATTAGCTATTTATTGTTTTCCAGTACTATAAAGATTTTTTCTAAACTAGTGTTTTTTACTCCTTGGTCCCAATTAAATATGTAATACACAAGACTTTTTTTATAACGTAACGTTCCGGCACCTATTTTCGAAGATATTTCCGATTTTATATATTTTTTTAATTGTTTACTATTTTTTTCAATTGTGGAAATATAAATTGCGCGTACGATATATTTACAAATTACATGTTATGTACTGTTCTATTTTTGACAATAAAAAAATTCACAAAATGTGCGTTCCGGCACGTTTTTTTTTCTCCAAAAAAGCCGTAATACATGTATATATATATATATATATATATATATATATATATATATATATATATATATATATATACATATATAAAAAATTGTATCCCGACTTACGCGAAACCGACATAAGCGATTTTTGTCGGTCCCACCTATTGCGTAAATTCGGAGTATTGCCGACTGTATTCAGTTTCACCCCTAATTTCAGGGAATTGTTTACAACATAATTTCCTCATACCGAAAATTCATTGGTGAGGGGTAATTTATCTTTCCTATTAAATTTTCAGTTTAGTTTGTTGTCGTGCAGAGTGTGCATCACTGCTAGAACAACTCGCTTATTGCAAACTTCTTTTTATATTTATCGTTTTATTCTATTGCTGACACTATGGATGACAATTTACCTTAATTTGCACGTCGCAAATTAAGTAAACGAGGTCAAAATTTCGTGAAGACAGGATAAGTATAACATGCTATTAAACGATGTACTATACAAATAATATAAAGTAATACACGTACATTTTTGTGGCTACCTTAATACCTCTAGGGAGATATAGAGATCGTGAAAAAATCATATATCGATATCTTCGACGATTTTTCGTTATGTATATATATATATATATATATATATATATATATATATATATATATATATTCTTAAATAAATGAAAGCGCAATATGCTTAAATTTTGTTATATTAATTTTGCAATATATATATATATATATATATATATATATATATATATATATATATATATATATATTCTTAAATGAATGAAAGCGCAATATGCTTAAATTTTGTTATATTAATTTTGCAAAATATTTACTTAAAATATGTAACAATAATTTTCTATTCTTGTTCATTTTGTGTTCCTTCCGCTTTTCTAATCACTTTCTTCCACTCGCGTCCCTTCATACCTGAAACTGTATTGTCATTCTATTTCATTGTTATCATATTTTGTGTTGTCGTATTTCAAGGTGTACCTACCTTAGCTTTTCTTTGGCCCATTTCTCTCTAGTTTTCATCCATTCCCTTTTTCCCTTTTGTACATTTTTCTTGACTTCAACCTTCACCTTCATTCGTTCGTCAGTCCTTTGTTGACATTTCCATATGTCAAACCGCCATTCATGCTTTCATTTCCCATACTTCACTTGGTGTCTGCGCGTGAGCGCACTTTTTGTGTCATTGTTTCTGACTTTTATTCCCGCGAAGTAGACTACTGGATGAACATGTCAGTTTGTGTTGTAAACTACCCCAACTTTATTTTTGATTTTAATAAATTTTTGCCTACTTAGACTAGAGTTGAAATCTCTTAATTGAACTGACTTAAGTCAAGTACATTCTGCATTGTAAGATTTCCTTCCTTTTTTAAAAGCAACGTTTGAAGACTTAGACGTGTTGTGCGATCCGCTCTTAAGCGATTTTTTTAGTAAATTGTGTTTTAGTTTTGAGCACTCTGTTATAGAGGTTTTGATCCACAAGTCATTTAAGTATTTAATTTGGATTCCCACAGGAAGTTTCCTGGATTTAAAATCTTCACAGCTTGTACCACTTTGAGGCCGTCCTAAATCAAAAGCCTTTTTCTCTCTTTTCCTTTTGTTCTTCGTTTTCTTTTACGACGTTCCCTTTTTGGGATATATGTTGGATTTATCTGGAACCTTTTTTTTGGTTTTACCAAAATTTGTACGAGTTTCTCGTATGGTGTATGAAGTACATTGTTGCACCATTACGAGTCATCGCGTTCATCATCATCATCGTTTCATCATCACCGCCCGTCTGCGTGTTGTCTGTACCTGGTTGCCGTGTTGGAGAGGAGTTTTAATATTGGGGTACCATGGTACCAAGCCACGAGGGAAGAGACGTCCGCCATTTTTCCGTGCCGTCTGGACTTCACCGCCTCCCCCACCAGTAGATCAGATAAGCAACAGAACAATTATTTCTTTATTTGGTTTTGCAATTTATATTTAGATTTTTGTATAACTTACCGTTTTGTTTGTTTGTGGCGTTCACCTTCAGTGGACCAGTTTATTATTTTTTATGTACTGTGGACTATATCTGTGTATTTTAAGAGGTATAGGCTGGCTTTCGCGAGGCCATTTTGAAAGGTATTTTATATTATTGTTATCTCGTCCACGGAAAGGTACTAAGGGCTCGTACTGCGAGACTTTGAGCGTTTTACCGTCTTACTCTGCGCCGCGACGTAATTGATGCATCAACTGCGATCTACACATTTTACGCTTTCATTTTTTGTTACGACGCACCGCCCCGACGAACCTTACCCTTCTGCGACGAACAGCCCTTAAGGCTCATGTACCATCGGCCTTCAGCCACAACTCGCGCGAGACTGCCGACACCCTTCGTTTATACACCACCGTTTTGTAACCACATTTCTGTACCTACGTTGTTGCAATATAGTTCACGTTTTTATTTTAAAATTAGCGGTTGTTGCTACCTTCCCGTTCTCCCATTATTCAAGTTTCCGAGGGCTTGTCGCTCAGCTGTTTGTAGGCTCTGTGATCGAGTGACTGGCGCCCTTTCCACCCTTATTTTTCAGCGACGTCGAACCACCCCGTCCCCACTGTTTAGCTGGCCGGAGCCCAAACCTCGCTCGGGAACGCACCCCCTGGGCCACAGTTTGGCTTTTATAACCCCAAGGGCTAGGGTGGCCTTTGGGTACGTTATAAAATTGGCGCCCAACGTGGGGCCTTGTAGTAGTCAAATTTGGTTTTCCTTTTGTTCGGGTAAACGCACAATCCCTTGTACTCCTTCCTTGTATTGTTTTGCGCAGTTACGGTATAAACATAATAAATTTATTCATTATCATTTTGTTATTTTTTTGGGGTTTGTCCGAACCCATCGGCAAGTTTTTGGTTATATTTTTGTGGTTACTCCGAACCCATCGGAAAGTTTTTTTGTTATATTGTGTGGGTTCGTTTAGTGAGTAAAATTTATTAGTATTGTTAGTAATTATTATAGTAAAATTGTATGTGAAGTTATTCGGTTATCATGGGTTCGAAAATTGAAATTAATCGGTTGAATAAAGATGAACTTAAGTATGAGCTTCGTTTTCGAGGTATGACGGACATAGAGTCAGTAGATGCGATGAGGTATTCATTGCGGGGTTTGTTAAAAATGGAGAAAACCTCCTCATTTGTTTTACCGCCATATCCATACACGTTTGCGGAAAACTGCCTGGCGTTAGATGAAAAACTGAAAGAAATAAAAGAACTCATAACGACTATTACGGATGGGAAAAAATCTTCGACGTACCCTAAGATAGAGGCAAAAATAGCGTATGCGACGCATAAAGTGGAAGCCAGTACACCTGCTGCTGAAGAGGAAAAACAAAAACGTTCTCAGTATTTAATGCAAATCGTACGTTTACAGTCAGATTTACATGTAAAAACGAAAGCAACTAAACATTCGTCAACTATGCTACCTGCTCCATTTCTTGATGCCTCCATGGCCCAATTAGATTTGGTAGAGTCGAATCCTGATTCATCTGCAAGCGAAAGTGATGTAGAACACGTTGTTACTCCACGAGCTACAACTCACTCTGTACCTGTTATTAAATGGGGTCTCCAATTCAATGGTGATAGTCATGTAATGTCGCTCAACTCCTTTCTAGATCGCGTCACTGAGCTCCGTCAAGCTAGAAATGTTTCGAAAACGCAGTTATTTATGTCGGCTTGTGAGTTATTTACGGGTAATGCTTTGATGTGGTATCGAGCAAACCGAGAATTATATAATACATGGGATGAATTGGTAGTTGGACTACAAGAAGAATTCTTACCGATAAATTATGAAGAGAAGTTATATGGAGAAATCCTAAAACGTACTCAAGGACCTCAGGAGTCCATAGGCATCTAAGTTACGAGTATGACATCGCTCTTCGGCCGCCTGCGCAATCAACAACTCAGCGAGCTCCGAAAAGTTCAGATTTTGCTAAGGAACATCCAGCCATTTTATCAACGACAGTTAGCGTTGGTTGAGGTAACCACTGTCGCACAGTTACTCCGGCTCTGTAGGAAGATGGACGAACGAAAAGAGTCTGTGGAAAACTTTGTACCTCCCCCTCGTCGTAATCAAAGTCTTGAGCCAGATTTGGCATATGTGTACACGGACATTGATCCTAGCACTACAACTCCTTCACCAGCTCCACCAGCTGCTTATTCCGCACAGCCAGCCAGGACATGTTTCAAGTGTCAACGTCCCGACCATATTGCAGCCCATTGTTCTGTCGAACGGAAGAGATACTGTTATCGCTGTGGTCATCCTGACGTACCCGTGAGGACTTGTCCCAAATGTTCGGGAAATACCAACGCGGGGAAGTAAATTGTCGCTCTACCTCCCCTATATTTTGTAATGTAGCGGCAAATCAAACTCATTTTAGCCCTCACCTCAAGTCGAAGAAATCCGCCATTTTGGATTATATTTTGTCCCATCTCGAGCATGATCAACGACCGTATTTAGAGATTTTTATTTATGGGAATAAATTCTTAGGATTATTAGATTCCGGGGCATCCCATTCTATCCTTGGTAATGCCGGTTGGCAAGTTTTGAAAAATTTAAATGTAAAATTAGATTCTCGTGATAATCCGAATTGTACAGTTGCAAATGGTAGTTCTTGTCGTAGTTTAGGTTTTGTTAGTTTACCTGTAACGTTAATGGGCAAAAGCAAAGTTATAAATTTTTTAGTTGTACCGGACGTACCCCATACTGTCATTCTAGGTCTAGATTTCTGGTGTAGCATGGACATTATCCCCGATTTGAAACGTGACGTATGGAAGTTTTCACCCAACACCGACGTTGCTGTGGACTCTATGATGACTTCAGTGTCAGAGCTCCCACTTGAAGAGCAACAGAAGCTAGAAACATTTTTAGACATCCAGTTTGCTGAAATGAAAATCACTTTAGGCTGCACTACGCTCGTCGAGCATAATATTGAGCTAGTTTCTGACGTACTTATAAAACAGAGGTATTATCCTGTGTCGCCTGTGATCCAGAAACATATTGATAAGGAACTGGACCAAATGTTATCAGACCACATCATCGAACCATCCACCAGCTCATGGTCGTCGCCCATCCTATTAGTACCAAAGAAAGATGGAAGTTACCGATTTTGTGTTGACTTTAGGAAAGTGAATAGTAACACGAAAAAGGATGCGTACCCCATTCCTTATGTGTCCGCCATATTAGACCGTTTGCGAGGCGCAAAGTACCTTAGCTCCTTGGACATTAAGTCCGCATACTGGCAAATTCCTATGGCTGAAGCGAGCAAGGAATATACGGCATTCACTGCTCCTGGACGAGGGTTATTTCATTTTAACCGTATGCCATTTGGGTTGACGAACGCTTCTGCGACCTGGCAACGTTTAATCGATCGTGTACTTGGAGCCGATCTAGAACCCTTCGTATTCGTCTACCTAGACGACATTATCATCATTTCGGAAACATTTGAAAAACATTTGTAAATTTTAGGCAAAATTTTTGAGAGATTACTTACTGCAGGGTTAACGCTCAGCAGAGAAAAATGTGCTTTCTGTAGACCAGAGTTGAAATATCTTGGCTATGTCGTGAATAAGCAAGGACTGCAGGTTGACCCCGCCAAGGTGCAGGCCATTGTAGATATTTCTGTCCCCACGTCAGTAGGAGACGTGCGCAGATTTTTAGGAATGGCTTCCTGGTATCGTCGATTTATTGACAATTTTGCGAGCATTAGCGCGCCAATTACAAATCTGCTTCGTAAAAACCGGAAGTGGGTGTGGGACGATGATTGCCGCCAAGCTTTTGAAAAGCTGAAGGAGTGCTTAGCCTCGTCACCGATCCTCACATGCCCGGATTTCACACGCCCTTTCTGTGTGCAGACTGACGCAAGTGCTTATGGACTTGGAGCTGTCCTCACACAAGAGTATCCTGAAGGAGAAAAAATAATCTGCTTCCTTAGTCGTTCCTTAAACCGTCACGAAAGAAACTACAGTACAACTGAGCGTGAGTGTCTAGCAGTTGTATGGGCACTGGAAAAGTTAAGAGCTTACCCCGAAGGTGTAGAGTTCACCGTGATCACCGACGATCATTCACTCGTATGGCTCAACAATTTGAAAGATCCTGCTGGTAGACTGTGTAGGTGGGCTGTGAAGCTGCAGCAGTATACCTTCCGTATCATCCACCGAAAAGGGAAGGACAATTTAGTGCCGGATTGTCTGTCACGTACCGTTCCCGTTGCGAACATCACCGCTCCCGCTGTGGAACCAGATCAACCTAGAGACCCATGGTATGATAATATGATAACTCGTGTACAATTAAAACCACGGAAGTACCCAGCTTGGAGAGTTGAAAATGGACAACTTTATAAATGTGTTCGATCTCGTATTCCAGAGTTAGAGGATCCCCGAGAACCTTGGAAGGTAGTCGTCGCCAAACCCTTACGTCGAGGCCTTATTAAAGCGACTCATGACGTGCCGACTTCTGGACATCCTGGCGTATACAAGACTCTGCGGAAAATCGAGCAAAAGTATTACTGGCCAAAAATGCGGGCAGATATAGCCGCATTCATTCGTACCTGCCGAACATGCATTGCACATATGCCCGTGCAGAAAGCTCCCGCCGGTATGATGGGCTCCCGTCCCGTAACCTCCCGTCCATTCCAGCTGATTAGTACGGACATTATAGGCCCTTTACCGTCGACGTCCCGAGGATATCGTTTTATATTAGTAGTCGCTGATTATTACAGTAAATTTGTACTGACGTTTCCTCTTCGCTCAGCTACGGTTAAAGCCGTGCGCGAACATATAGAGCGCGATGTATTTTTATTGTTTGGTGTGCCACAGTACATCATTTGTGACAATGGTGTACAGTATAAGTCTGGAGAGTTTCGGAAATTGTGTGAGCAATATCAAGTGAAAATCCTGTATAATGCACTGTACCATCCACAAAACAATCCTGCAGAACGTGTGAATCGTGTGTTGAAAACCACTCTTTCTGCATACGTGAAGGATACACACAAAGACTGGAACAAATTCCTACCGATGGCGAGTTGTGCCATCCGAACTTTGACACATGAAGTTACAGGGTTTACTCCGTACTTTGTTAACTTTGACCGAGAGCATATTTTGTGTGGTGAAGATCATAAAGATGTTGGCATAACGACCGATGGCCAAATGAACTTCGACCGTGAGAACGTGCGAGCTGTACGTCCTGAAGGCTTTGAAAAAGTGTACACTGAAATCAGGAAGACGCTAGATAAAGCTTACCTTAAAAACAGTACACAGTACAACTTACGTCGACGTTCTGTTAATTTTTCACCTGGTGACATTGTATGGCGACGGAATTTTGCACTGTCAAATGCCGCGGAAAAATACACTGGGAAATTCGCGCCAAAATATGTTGGTCCCTTCGTCGTAGGAAGAAAGTTATGTTCGTGCACCTATGAGTTAATAGATAACGATGGAAAATCTAAAGGTATATGGCATGTCAATGATTTACGTGTTGGTTATGATGAGGAAACAAATCAGTAGAGTATAGGTTTTTTTTGTTAGTTTTCTTTTACTACGTATTTCGTGTTAGTTACGAATTATTATTCTTTTGTTGTTGCCGAGGTTGTTGCGTAGTGTGCAAAAATTCTTTCGGTTGGGAATTTTTCCACAAGAGAGTAGAGGGGGAATTCTGTAACAATAATTTTCCATTCCTGTTCATTTATTCATTTATTATTGAATTGTGCGATCCGTTTTTATATTTACAGGTAAAGCATTGTATATTTTGATACCAATATATTGACACGTATTTTCATAAGTGAAAGTTTCACGATTGAGGACACGTAGAGTTATACTTATTTGTCTTGGGGAATATTGCTAATTGAATTATTTTCAAAATATAAATAAAAGGTATGTTTAGAATGCTTAATTTTTTAATTGACCTTTACAAGAACTCTGAGGATGTAATTTTGAAATAACACGTATTACCCTAATTTTTCTAGAATAAATAATTCGTTATGTCTAGACGATGGAGTAACCCATATGGTGATGCCGTATTTATAATAAAATGTTAGAAGACTGGATGTGTTATACCTATGTGGAGGTGAGTGTTCGAATACAATAACAGCACTTGTTAAGTTTATTTATTACGTAGGAAATTAGCGTGTACCACTTCGTATCCGCATCTAAGAAAACGCCGATACATCTAGACTAGAAGAACCAACCTGGAAAATATGCAGGCTGTTTCCTTGAAAACAACCAGCGCTTTTTTGAGCAAACTAATAATGTTAAAGAAAAAATGTTTTATACAAAAATTGCCAGGAAAAAGGGATTAATTTATCAGTAATATCAGTAATCAGAAAATTCAACCAGTGGTTCTCAAACTGTAGAATAAAATTATATTATTTCAAATGGTAAGCTAAATAAATTTTTTATCCATTAGATATTTTTTTCTGATTTAAACGATATAAAAACGATACAGGGTTGCATAACAATTATTTCGGGAAAAATGATATTAAAAATCAGAAATAATTTTACAATATTGACAAGAAACAATGCTCATATAATGTCATAAAGAACATTCACGTTTAGAGCCAGAACGAAACGCTGGACTTAGGGGTTTAACACAAATTAAGTATTCTTTACTAAAGTCCTTATTTAAGATCATAATTCTTAAATATTTGTCAATAAACTACAACAATGTAGGCATAATGATTACAACAATTAACATTAATAACACTGAACTGTCAAAATAAAAATTAGTTTTATTTGTTTTTTATTTTCATAGCTATCTGACTTTTGACAAAAATGTCATATTTTTATTTGCATTATTATCTGATTTTTGAAGAAAATGTAAAGTAAAAATTTATTTTAAACAACTTTTCATTCTTGTACTTTTGCTCTAAAATAAAATCTCAAAATAATTGTTACACAACCTCATATCATATTTATATCGTTGAAATCAGAAAAATTATCAGGAAAAAAGGTTTAATATATTCGTAACAATAAGCATAAAATTCAACCAGTGGTTCTCAAACGGTAAAATAAAATTATATTATTTTAAATGGTAAGCTATATAAATTTTTAGTCCATTAAATAAAGATTTTTTTCTGATTTAACTATATAAATACGATATAGGGTTGCTTAACAATTATTTCGAGAAAAATAGTATTAAAAATCAGAAATATTTTTACAATATTGAAGTAGGGTACGCAATAAACAAATAAAAACATATAATGCAAGTAAAAACTAATATGTAATTAACAAATACGAAAATAAACAATTAATAACGTAAATAACGACATTATTTGTCACCTGTATCATTTTTGTATGTGTTTATTGCATTGCTTACTTCAATATTGTAAAATTATTTATGATTTTTAATACAATTTTTCTCCAAATATTTATTATACAACCTCATATCAATGAAAACAGAAAAATTCTTTATTTAATGGACTACAAAATAGGTGTACATAGGAGATAAACATGGAAAATCGGATTTTTGCAATTTCCTCATCGCTTAATTATTTGAAGCAAAATCCCGTCAAATAAAAGTTTTAGGGTATAAAATTCTGTGTCTAAATCAAAAACAGAATTACCTCTACATGTTTTGTAACGACACAAATTAAATATGAAACAGCCATGGATTGAACAAAAAATAAATAAATGCTTGACGTTTTATCTGTCACAACGTAAGTTAACTTACTTGACAAATGAACAAATACCGTTAATAATAATAATAATAATAATAATAATAATAATAATAATAATAATAATAATAATAAAAATAATAATAATAGAAATATATTAAACTAATAAATAAAGTTAAAAAAATACAGTTTTGTTTAAACAATATGAATTTATTAAAAATTGCGTAACAATATTATGCTGTGATTTACTCCCAACTTATTTCCAATATATCTAGTACTACAGAAGGGGTTCACACTTATTGTTAACACTCTCTTTCTCCCAGTAACGCACGTTCTCCTGCTCGCCCAATATTCTAATTACGCGGCTCACGTGTATTTTTGAAGACACATTAGCAGTCCTCAAATTTTAACACGAATTTAGCAAATCACACTCTTCATTAGTATAAATATTAATTTTCTAATAATTTTAGACAATAAAACTTGAGACAAATTCAAATTGTCAGACACGTCAAATAAGTTAACTTACGTTGTGACAGATAAAATTGTCAAGCATTTATTTATTTTTTGTTCAATTCCGTGGCTGTCGATATTGTCAACGTAATTTTTGACATTTTTATATTTAATTTGTGTCATTACAAACCATGTAGAGGTAATTTTGTTTATTAATTTAGATGCAGAATTTTATACCCTAAAACTTTTATTTGACTCATTTTTGCTTAAAATAATTAGGCTAGCAGGAAATTGCAAAAAACTGATTTACCATGTTAATCTCCTATCTTCAGATGTCTCATTTTCGATGTGTTTTTAAGGTATCTCTGGTAATATTAACGATAGAGCAAAACCGTTTGCACATGCCTGGGTCAACTTTTCGAGAAAAGTTAAAGTCACCACAGAAATTTTCGATCTTTTTTTGTTTCTGAGCTACAGGTAAAAATTAGTTTTTCGCTCATTTTGAAAATATAATATCTTATTTATTATGATAGTTACAAAAAATAGCGCAATGAAATTTTTTGAAAACTTAATAATTCTCGAAATATAACACAAACATGATTTTCTAAATAGCAAGCTACGTTAAAAATAGTCTATTTTTGCATATTTAACCCTTTCGAGTCTATCGGGACATATGTAACCCACCTTTCTATTTCATAAGACCAGTGGTATATATTAGTCCCAAATTACAGCTATTTTACAAGTTTCCGTCATACAGATACATTAATATCATATCAGTTGGTGGCAGCACTGTATTCTGGGATATCTAATAAATACTGGGACACGGGTATCCCAATATAGTCTTCCTTGGTCGTATAAGTACATTTTTCCCATTAGTGTTTCTTGGCGAATGGTGTACGAGTATATTTGTCCCAAAAGTCTTATCCATTACAGATGTTCCCAGCAAATTCAAAAATAATTATCACACTATAAATATCTAAATGGGACTTTCTTGGTTGTATATATTTGCCCTAATAGTCTTTTTTGGCGTATTGTAAATATTTGTCCCAATAGTATTATGCATTACAGATGTTCCCAGCAAATTCAAATATAATTCTCCCATTACAAATGTCAAAATGATACGTATGTGTCCTGGTCAAAACTATCTAATATTTAACAATTGTCAGATACAATGCGTTTCTATTACTCTATTTAAAAGTGCTAATAACAAAAATATGAAAAATACTGGCCTATCTTTAAATAAAAAAATTCCAACTTGAAAGGGTTAAAATTTTTAAGAAACAAATGAGAACATGTAATTATAGGTCTTGACCAATTATTTTCGAGTTTGGCACAATTCGAAAAAATTGGTTTAGTATGCTTTTCAAGTAAATAAATTAAATAAATGAGTAAAACTAAAACAAATAATATAAAATATAAACAAATGATAATTATAATAGATGTTTTCATTTGTTTCTCAACAATTTAAAAAAAATTTACACCAATAAATTAATAATTCTTCTTTATTCATGTTTAAAACAAAAGAATGTAGACTTGTAATGTGTCATTGAAAAGTTTATAAAATAAGCAAAAAAAATTAGACTATTTTCAACATAGATTCCCATTTAAAAAATCAAAGGTTTTTGTTACATTTCGAGAATTATTAAGTTTTCAAACATCTCATTTTGCCATTTTGTTCTACCTAAAAAACGGTTCAAAATTTGTTAAAACAATTTTTCTCTAACTACCATAATAAATAGGATATGAGATGTATACCAAATGAGTGAAAAATAAGCTTTTGCCTGTAGCTTAAAAGAAAATCGAAAATTCCTATGGTTACTATTAAACTTTTCGCGAAAAGTTGGCCTCTTAGAATGTGCAAACCTTTTGCTCTGTCGTTAATATTTCCAAAGATACTTTAAAAACCATTGAAAATGAGACACCTGTACACTTTTAAGACAGACACACGGTATAATATTGTGTTACAAAACAGGGCTGTGCTGGAAAAATTTAAAGATGAAATGGAAGTCAAAATCATTTCAGAATTTGTTGGTTTACGTTCTAAAATGTATTTAATACAAACAAAAAACAAAAATTAAAAACAAAAAGTATTAAAACACATGTAACGAAAAACAAAATAACTCACGATCATTACAAATAAATAAAATAAATAAATATAAATATATCATCACGGTATATTACCCATTGCTAGGTACACAGATTTCGGTATTGGTGATAACCTACTTGTACCGTGCGGGCGTTTACCAGACGTCACCTCACGGGCACTCAATGCTGGCGTGGAGAGTGCACCACAGGGGTCAATTTTGTGCCATTTAAAATTCTAAATATTTGGCGTCGGTCGGGATCGAACCCGGTTCCCCAAATTTGCGACCAGACACTCAGGCAAGCGGCCACGAGACCCCATACGATTACAAAAATGTATTATTTACAAATAAGCAGTTCTACATTGAACAGAAAACTTTTAAATTATTTAAATATGTAGTTTATACAATAAACCAACGTAAGCTATGTTTATCCTTAACGTTAACTGTGACCCTTGAGTAATTTATTTCAAGTCCGAGGCGAGCGCTAGTATCCTGTATTTTGATATTTGCTAGTCGCAACTATTGGGTAATTGCCATACTTATATCCAAGACACAAACCAAAATTCAAAGAGTACCCAAGTAATAATTTTTATTCGTTTCAAATTTTGAAAATGTTGAAATCAAAACAATACATTCCAGAAATATAGAAAATGTACGAAAATAGATACATACTTTATCGTCATTAAATAAATATCTTCCAAATATCGTTCAATTTTATTTTGTATTAGTTTGCAATAATTTAATATAATATCTTTACTGTAAAAGTAGGTACATCAATAGTTTATGTTTAAAGTAGTATTAAAAAATGCAAATTGCGTGAAACGAATATAATAGTAAAAATATTATTGATATAAAACCAATCAACTTAAAAAATTCCAAATTATACATATTATTTCAATTTAAGTTTCATTTCCGAACCTACACCTACTTATTTTTGTTAATTATGCTACTGTTGAAAACATTATTGGTGTATATAAAAGTAACATACTAAATACTTTGAACGTTGCACTATTTAACAATAAATAAAATAGGTATTTATTTCCGATGAAGATAGGAATTCAGAAATATAGTTATGTGATTCAAGATTGCATTCGCAACTTCTCCCTCTACTTTTCAAGAAACATTATCATTATTCGGTTTTCTCCTTTTATTACCTGTGTACTAACATGCTTCTATCTTTGTTCAACATAATAGCCTGCCAGTACAATACGCCAGTTCACTTGAATCACATTTTCCATTCTATGAGTCACAAAAACAAATTGCCTAATTGTTGATTCCCAACCCTTTGCAAAGCAATTCTATCGGTGAAATACAAATATTTCTGTAAATAGTTGGCCGGAGTTTGTACATATTAATTCAGTAAAGTAGGATACTTTGGGTTATATTTGTCACACAGTGAAATGAGGGATGAAATAAACGTTACAATTCCTTATGTTATTGTATTACATATTATTATTGATTACTTATTTTCATTACATAATGATATAAATGACACGACAAAAAAAAAAATTGTTTAAATATACAAGGTGTTGACGGTCAGGTGTGAATATGGGATTTTAGAAATGGTGAAAATTCAAATTGTGAAGTGTAAAAACCAAAGATTATTAAATGTAATATATAAAAAGGGGATATAGCTTATTGCTAACAACAATAAATAACATAACAAACAGTCATAATATAAGTGGAAAAATAGCATAATTATTAAACAAGAGCAGGTCAAAATAAAGAAATTTTAATAAAATAAATTCATTTGGATTACATAGGTTACAATTCAATTTATTTCGATTTTTCATTCAAAAATAATAAAAATTTGTATTAAAAAATATTCGCTCACAGTAAATAAAACAAATGACAGTGCACCCACTTTTTTCTCATCTTTGTAAATGCAGAGAAGATTTAAAAATATTTTTTTAATTTTTCATTTAACATAATAAATTTAGAAAAATTAAGATTCACTCAGAAAAAAATATAGCCGACAACAATACTGGCTCTTTTTTTATCATCACTGCGAATCAATTTGAATTTAAATCGAAAGAGAAGAAAAACCCTAAATTTAGAATAATTTATTGCTCTGTTTCATTCACATACTATCATCATTGCGAGATACCATCCTAACTTTTGCACCTGAAGTTGAATGAACATCGGTCCCTGTAACAGTAAAAAAGAAGTGATAAATACTTTTCTACAAATAGCGATATTCTTAGAGGTGAAAACCGCTAATTTGTGATTCCTGCAACATAAGCACATTCCAGCTATAATAGACATTTTACACTTTGATACTTAAATAATTTACATTACTTTAGTAAACTACAAACTAACTTAAGTATTTACAAAATATTTGTATAGTATTAATCAAATTCTAAAAATATGGTATTGTTCATATTCTTTCCGTTCGTCCTGATTTGTAGATAAAAGTTGTTACCTGAATAGAATCAAAATTTTATGTAACCATAAAATGTGCAATAGTTTATATATATACTTACATCTCATGTCCTTTTTCATTATAGGTCATTTTTCACATACATCTGTATAACTCAGAGACGCTTTTCGGTAGCGAAATACCGCAGCCGTACTCTTTGTTAACAGATGTTTCGTAAAATTGTGATAAATTGACCATATATCGTAACTAATTTTCCTATATTTCTTTCGGGAAATAGTCCGGCCACGTCAATCGCAATGCGCTCAAATGAACTTTTATTTAGTACTGTTCCGTACAGGCATATTTCTCTTTTTTCTGGGGTCCACTATTTCTGGGCCAAGTTGTTCATAATAAAATTTGTTCAGTTTAGGCAGCATCTCATCAATAAATTTTTGATCTATATGTATTGTTTCAATGTCAATGCCCTTTGTTGTCCATATGACGAAATCGCAAATATTTCTTCCACTTATAAGCATTTGCCCCTGTATTTGGTAGTGATAATTATGTTGTCGTTTCAAACACAGTTTGTTGTTGACAACAGAAGAACAAAACTGTTTCAGATTTTGCCCTGCTTCTAAGGGAAGCATATTTCGAGCACTGTATGGACATTTTACTTCGACGATCCGCTCTTCATTTATAATGCCGCCGGGAGACGCTGCCAAATAACTCAACGCTGGAGTCAAACAAACGAACAAGCCACATTCGCGAACAATAAAACCTGTTGTTCTGGAATATTCCTCTAAAGCTATTTGCTCATTCATTTTTCCCCATTCAGTGGCATCACTAGTAAATGCGGTTTTGTACAGAATGGTATGTACAAGTGGACCTGCTGGAGCTCGTCGCTTGTAAACTGTACCAAAGTTGGAAGCGGTGAGTCGGAGCGATCTTTCTTCATACCATAGGGAATTTGTACTCTGGCCACGAGTTTTCTTCTCTATCTCGTTGCGCTGTTCCTCAGTTACTTGTAATGCAGTAACTTGTGCCCTTACGAGTGCAGAGACTTCAGCTTCAGGCAAGTCAGGTTGTTGGGAATTTGGCCCATAATCTTTACATCCTGTTGAGTTTGATATTGTGGGAGTAGGAAGTGAAAGTATAAATTGGCTATTTCGGTATCGATGAGCGTAACGCCGACAGCGTTCATTTGATGCCTTTCGCCGGAGAATCATTTTTTTTGTTGGAGAACCTGGACTCCTCCCTAAGCACTTTTTCCAGGCTATGTGAGACCAGTCTGGACCATACTGGAAGGCGAGGCCTGCTCCATAACACCGTATATTAAAAGAATTGCGCCGACCGTAAAATACCTGTTTGCCTCCATTCAATTTAGTAAGAATATGCATATATTCTTCGGCTGAGTTACTAGTTGCATTCTGAACTGACGATTTGGCTTTGGTGGACAATGTGCCAATTATATTATTCAGACGAGCTTTTGCTAGTGCCAGCCTTATCACACACATCTTTACTGCATGCACTATGTTCCCCGAATACATGGTTAACAACATGGGATAGGTCGTCTTTTAAATGGGAAAATGACGGATCTGGCAAATTTCCATGGTAGATTACTAATCTACGACAATATTTAGTCAAAATATTAATTTTGCGGTCGGGTAATACTTTCCTATGGGCAGCATTTTCAGTAGAAAATCTGTGAAGATGTTTTTTCACATTTTTCAGCAGATGGTTCGTGCAGTCGACTTTTGTCACGTGCTGGCTGTACGAAACTGAGTCTTCTATTCTCTTTCGGACGCTGGAGTCACCGTCGCCCACGTAAGTTGTATAGCGCAACTTGAACATAGTTTCACTGGTCTGAAATCCTTGTACAATAATATCTGCCTCCATTGCAGGAGATGATCCGTTCCAGTTCTTATAACATGTATGATTCTGCGCGTCCTTATTTCTTCTTGCAGCAATTGCGCAAATACTGCAATACTTATTGCGCACACCAAGGTGTAAAATGTGCTTTGTGTGCTGCCCTATAATTACAGCGACCCCAGATTTTGCAGTATACCTGTGCCCATAACTGCGGTGACTCCAACCGCCATCCACCGAAACTGCAATCTTGCCAATATCGCCGTCCATACTTACTGTACTAACTGCATGAGCATATTCGGCTGCTGCAGCGTCTTCAATTGCCCTGGTTAAAGACCGCAACCATACCTAAAATTGTAATATTGAAATGTTAATAATATTTTCAAGGAGAAAAAAAAAATTGGAAATCAGATATTCGTATAAATACCTCTCTAACTTCCGTATGGTATTTCGCAAAAGTCTTGGAGCTCATGACAGGGACATTTAAGGAAGAAAGAAATTCTTCCATGCCGTAATACCCTTTCCCCGTTGAAACCGTGCCCCACACAGCCGAGAAATTAATATTCTCTGTGTCGTTTGTACGAGGATTTGTTACGATTGTACGTCTTTCCCCACATTTTGTACATTTAAATGCTAAATTGGAATTCATTCCAATTTTATCCTAAAAAAATAATTTTGCTATTAAAGAAATATCGAAAAATAGTGATATGTACCTCCTTAAAAAAGGACATATAACCCGACCGATTAGCGTGACATTCGTGATTTTCTAGCTTCCTGGCCTGTGTGATTAGGTGAGCAATGTTCACTATTCTACGTCCCTTCAACGACTCCAAGTTCGGATCTTCCTGACCAATAGGACGATAAAATTCCATTTGTAATGGCGCAAATTCTTCTTCCATTGAATAATGATGTTCAATGAAGGAGTATTCATCAGCCGGCATATTGGACATATCCGTAAATGATTCCACTCTCTTTCTTTTTACTGGAGTTGATGTTATGATGGGAGACGTTAAAGGTACATCTGGAGATGATGTACTCTGTAATCCAGATGCAGTAGTTTCTGCCGAAGGAGGTGAAGGACATGCCAGGGAACTATCACACAATCTCGAATGATGCCTGATGTGATTTTCAATATTAGCTTCTGAACGAAGCTTTCTAAAAATGAAGCACTGTAGAAAAACTCCTTACAATAAGGAATATATTATCTTTAATTATTTTATACAAAACTAATGTAAATGTCTGAAATATGCGCAAGAATAATCAAAATATATTTATATGAATATAAAAATATCTGATGTGGCCAGCATATTATCTCTCGCCAAGATTGTTATTAGTACTCATATATTTAATATTGTAACGTGGAACGCCTGCCGTCGCCGCAGCAATGAGTGAGTGTGTATTTATAGCGATGACGCAATCGCGCTAGCAGCCGGGCGACATAAACAAACAGTAGTGACGTATTTAATTACTTGCGGTCGCCTGAACCTTTTGTGTTCATTATTATTATGCGGTCGAATAGTCTAGAGCTTCAAAGATATGAATGATAAATATAGAAATATATAGAATTAATTTGTATAAAATAAAATAATAAATAAATTATATCATCAAATATTTGCACCGTGCGTCACCTCACGGGCACTTATTGCTGGCGTAGAGAGTGCACCACAGGGGTCAATTTTGTGCCATTTAAAGTTCAAAATATTTGGCGTCGGTCTAGATAAAAATAATAAAAATAAATATATATGTATCTACATAAAGAAAAATCGTCGAAAATATCGATATATGATTTTTTCACGATCTCTATATCTCCCTTATCTATGGTAGTCGGGAGGTACATATCAGCGAGAGGTATTATGGTAGCCACAAAAATGTACGTGTATTACTTTATATTATTTGTATAGTACATCGTTTAATAGCATGTTATACTTACCCTGTCTTCACGAAATTTTGACCTCGTTTACTTAATTTGCGAGGTGCAAAATAAGGTAAATTGTCACTCATAGTGTCAGCAATAGCAAAACTATAAATATAAAAAGAAGTTTGTAATAAGCGATTTGCTGTACCAGTGATGCACACTCTGCACAACGACAAACTAAACTGAAAATTTATTAGGAAGGATAAATTGCCCCTCACCAATGAATTTTCGGTACCTGCGAGGAAATTATGTTGTAAACAATTCCCTGAAATTAGGGGTGAAACTGAATACATTAGGTAATTCTCCGAACTTACGCAATAGGTGTGACCGACAAAAATCGCTTATGTCGAATTCGTGTAAGTCGGGATACAACTTTATAATATAAATACATGCATTACCGCTTTTTTTATAGAAAAAAAAAAAACGTGCCGGAACGCATATTTTATTAACTTTTTTATTGAGAAAAATAGAACAGTACATAACATGTAATGTGTAAATATATCGTTCGCGCAATTTATATTTCCACAATTTAAGAAAAATATATAAAATAGTAAACAATTAAAAAAAAAATGATAAAATAAAATCGGAAATATCTTCGAAAATAGGTGCCGGAACGTTACGTTACAAAAAAGTCTTGTGTATTACATATTTAAATGGGACCAAGGACTAAAAAACACTAGTTTAGAAAAAATCTTTAATAAAAATTATAATTTTATACATAATACTGGAAAACAATAAATAACTAATAAAATAGTCGCAATGTGTGTAACTGCAACCATAATTTATTCATAAATACTGTTTCACTTTTCATAAACATTTTGAATCAGGTAATAATACGAATTTACATTAACTTTCTGTTCGCGACAATATAGGAACAAAATAGTCGGTAATATAGTATTAGTAGTACCACTACTCCACACATGGCTACTCGTGGCGCCTGATGCCTGCACAAGAATTATGAAAATTTCTGTGACTTTGTAATAATTTTTTTACAAGTACCAGATACAGTATTAAACTTTAAAAAATCTCTATTTTGAAGATAATAAAATATATTTTGTATTATATATTTATATTTTTCATTTACGTTTCAAAGAAAAAGTTATAAATGCTTTATTTTTGGCAAACTTTGCCTTGCAACAAAAAATTGTAGTGCTCAAATTTGTTTAAAAAAAATATGTGGATAGAGCGCGCTACCCTACATAACATAACTAAAAATTAAATAAATCGTTGCTTTTGTTTTTGAAATATTAATTTTTATGTCAGCTTTTGTGCCAAAAATAACACGTTTTCTTTAATTACACAAAATTTTCGTGTTCAATTCTAATTAAATTTTATATGTGGGTTAGTGGGATACTTGCACATAACACACAAAAAACAATTAAAAATCGTAGGTTTGGTTTTCGAGTAATTAATTAAAATTTAAAAAAATATATATGTTTGCCCATATATCTACAATTTTACTGAAACTATCATATATGTCGCATTTTCAACAATAAACATAAACTATCTTCTTCATCATTTTAACAAAAAAGAATATAAATTTTATAATTTTGTTGTTAAAATAATTAAAATCATTTGTCAGCGTTCTGATCAACGTTTGAACGCGCGCCACTAGGGGTTCCGTTTAACCTTAACAACGCTTGTGACGCGCCGGTTAGTTATGCGCAGATATGCACTGAACGTGTTAATAATGTATTTATTTAAATGCTTAATTTCACAATTTTTACTTCCTTGTACGAAGTAAAGGAAGTATTGTAATCGCGAAAAATTTCGGTTTTCAGATTTCAACGGAAATATCCATTTTGACCATCCCTGAATCCATTTTGACTAATTTCATCGTGACGTCTGTACGTACGTACGTACGTATCTCGCATAACTCAAAAACGATAAGCCGTAGAAAGTTTGTATTTAGGGCTGCTATCTAGTTGTGCACCTCCCTTTCTGATCATTACATAATTTCCAGAAATGGTACTTCATTTGAAGCCTATAATAGATTTTAATGAAAAACTATTTTAAAATATAATCCAAAACTTTTCGAATTTGGTATACAAGACTTTTATGTCAATTGGAATAACATAGTAGATTTTGGTTAAAACAGGCTAACCGGAAGTGATATATTTTCTGAAGTTGTTAACAGTTTTTCTTGAATAAAATGGTTTCATTTTGATTTTAGAAATAAATGCTTCAAATAAAAGTTTTAGAGAATTAAATTCTGCGTCTAGCACATTAAGTATTATTAAATTAGCCCTTTGTATAAGCGAGATATGTAAATTTAAAACTTATATACTTTTTGGTTTTTCTAATGAAGCTTACTATGGATTAGGACAAAAAATAACAAAAAAAAATTACTCAGGATCTGCAGGTTGCTGTTGACGTCGGACTGGCACTCGGAACCAACTCGGTTCTCGACTTGCGGGCTCTAGTTGAGTTGCTCTTCGTTCAGGTTTTTCGTAAATAAATCGTTAAAACGAACCGTATTTTTTGTAAAACTAATACGTTTTACGATCCTACCAAGACTGCGCCAATTATATTTTACAATCCGACAATTCTATTTTTAAAAATTATTTATTTCCAAAAATAGAGTATTACAGCTTAACAACGTTTGAATAGGAGACTAAGACTAATGCTTTATTATTACAAACAGGCTTTTATACTATTCTAATACATACTTATCTATAGATTATAGATCTATAGATTACAATAATGCATTTAATTTACAATTTACAATTTACAATTTACAATTTACAATTTACAATTTACAATTTACAATTTACAATTTACAATTTACAATTTACAATTTACAATTTACAATTTACAATTTACAATTTACAATTTACAATTTACAATTTACAATTTACAATTTACAATTTACAATTTACAATTTACAATTTACAATTTACAATTTACAATTTACAATTTACAATTTACAATTTACAATTTACAATTTACAATTTACAATTTACAATTTACAATTTACAATTTACAATTTACAATTTACAATTTACAATTTACAATTTACAATTTACAATTTACAATTTACAATTTACAATTTACAATTTACAATTTACAATTTACAATTTACAATTTACAATTTACAATTTACAATTTACAATTTACAATTTACAATTTACAATTTACAATTTACAATTTACAATTTACAATTTACAATTTACAATTTACAATTTACAATTTACAATTTACAATTTACAATTTACAATTTACAATTTACAATTTACAATTTACAATTTACAATTTACAATTTACAATTTACAATTTACAATTTACAATTTACAATTTACAATTTACAATTTACAATTTACAATTTACAATTTACATTTTACAATTTACAATTTACAATTTACAATTTACAATTTACAATTTACAATTTACAATTTACAATTTATAATTTACAATTTACAATTTACAATTTACAATTTACAATTTACAATTTACAATTTACAATTTACAATTTATAATTTACAATTTACAATTTACAATTTACAATTTACAATTTACAATTTACAATTTACAATTTACAATCTACAATTTACAATCTACAATTTACAATTTACAATTTACAATCTACAATTTACAATTTACAATCTACAATTTACAATTTACAATTTACAATCTACAATTTACAATCTACAATCTACAATTTACAATTTACAATTTACAATTTACAATTTACAATTTACAATTTACAATTTACAATTTACAATCTACAATTTACAATTTACAATTTACAATTTACAATTTACAATCTACAATCTACAATCTACAATTTACAATTTACAATTTACAATTTACAATCTACAATCTACAATCTACAATTTACAATTTACAATTTACAATTTACAATTTACAATCTACAATCTACAATTTACAATTTACAATTTACAATTTACAATTTACAATCTACAATTTACAATTTACAATTTACAATTTACAATTTACAATTTACAATTTACAATTTACAATTTACAATTTACAATTTACAATTTACAATTTACAATTTACAATTTACAATTTACAATTTACAATTTACAATTTACAATTTACAATTTACAATTTACAATTTACAATTTACAATTTACAATTTACAATTTACAATTTACAATTTACAATTTACAATTTACAATTTACAATTTACAATTTACAATTTACAATTTACAATTTACAATTTACAATTTACAATTTACAATTTACAATTTACAATTTACAATTTACAATTTACAATTTACAATTTACAATTTACAATTTACAATTTACAATTTACAATTTACAATTTACAATTTACAATTTACAATTTACAATTTACAATTTACAATTTACAATTTACAATTTACAATTTACAATTTACAATTTACAATTTACAATTTACAATTTACAATTTACAATTTACAATTTACAATTTACAATTTACAATTTACAATTTACAATTTACAATTTACAATTTACAATTTACAATTTACAATTTACAATTTACAATTTACAATTTACAATTTACAATTTACAATTTACAATTTACAATTTACAATTTACAATTTACAATTTACAATTTACAATTTACAATTTACAATTTACAATTTACAATTTACAATTTACAATTTACAATTTACAATTTACAATTTACAATTTACAATTTACAATTTACAATTTACAATTTACAATTTACAATTTACAATTTACAATTTACAATTTACAATTTACAATTTACAATTTACAATTTACAATTTACAATTTACAATTTACAATTTACAATTTACAATTTACAATTTACAATTTACAATTTACAATTTACAATTTACAATTTACAATTTACAATTTACAATTTACAATTTACAATTTACAATTTACAATTTACAATTTACAATTTACAATTTACAATTTACAATTTACAATCTACAATTTACAATTTACAATTTACAATTTACAATTCACAATTTACAATTTACAATTTACAATTTACAATTTACAATTTACAATTTACAATTCACAATTTACAATCTACAATTTACAATTTACAATTTACAATTTACAATTCACAATTTACAATCTACAATTTACAATTTACAATTTACAATCTACAATTTACAATTTACAATCTACAATTTACAATTTACAATTTACAATTTACAATTTACAATTTACAATCTACAATTTACAATTTACAATTTACAATTTACAATTTACAATTTACAATTTACAATCTACAATTTACAATCTACAATTTACAATTTACAATTTACAATTTACAATCTACAATTTACAATCTACAATTTACAATTTACAATTTACAATTTACAATCTACAATCTACAATCTACAATTTACAATCTACAATTTACAATTTACAATCTACAATCTACAATTTACAATTTACAATTTACAATTTACAATTTACAATTTACAATCTACAATTTACAATTTACAATTTACAATTTACAATTTACAATTTACAATTTACAATTTACAATTTACAATTTACAATTTACAATTTACAATTTACAATTTACAATTTACAATTTACAATTTACAATTTACAATTTACAATTTACAATTTACAATTTACAATTTACAATTTACAATTTACAATTTACAATTTACAATTTACAATTTACAATTTACAATTTACAATTTACAATTTACAATTTACAATTTACAATTTACAATTTACAATTTACAATTTACAATTTACAATTTACAATTTACAATTTACAATTTACAATTTACAATTTACAATTTACAATTTACAATTTACAATTTACAATTTACAATTTACAATTTACAATTTACAATTTACAATTTACAATTTACAATTTACAATTTACAATTTACAATTTACAATTTACAATTTACAATTTACAATTTACAATTTACAATTTACAATTTACAATTTACAATTTACAATTTACAATTTACAATTTACAATTTACAATTTACAATTTACAATTTACAATTTACAATTTACAATTTACAATTTACAATTTACAATTTACAATTTACAATTTACAATTTACAATTTACAATTTACAATTTACAATTTACAATTTACAATTTACAATTTACAATTTACAATTTACAATTTACAATTTACAATTTACAATTTACAATTTACAATTTACAATTTACAATTTACAATTTACAATTTACAATTTACAATTTACAATTTACAATTTACAATTTACAATTTACAATTTACAATTTACAATTTACAATTTACAATTTACAATTTACAATTTACAATTTACAATTTACAATTTACAATTTACAATTTACAATTTACAATTTACAATTTACAATTTACAATTTACAATTTACAATTTACAATTTACAATTTACAATTTACAATTTACAATTTACAATTTACAATTTACAATTTACAATTTACAATTTACAATTTACAATTTACAATTTACAATTTACAATTTACAATTTACAATTTACAATTTACAATTTACAATTTACAATTTACAATTTACAATTTACAATTTACAATTTACAATTTACAATTTACAATTTACAATTTACAATTTACAATTTACAATTTACAATTTACAATTTACAATTTACAATTTACAATTTACAATTTACAATTTACAATTTACAATTTACAATTTACAATTTACAATTTACAATTTACAATTTACAATTTACAATTTACAATTTACAATTTACAATTTACAATTTACAATTTACAATTTACAATTTACAATTTACAATTTACAATTTACAATTTACAATTTACAATTTACAATTTACAATTTACAATTTACAATTTACAATTTACAATTTACAATTTACAATTTACAATTTACAATTTACAATTTACAATTTACAATTTACAATTTACAATTTACAATTTACAATTTACAATTTACAATTTACAATTTACAATTTACAATTTACAATTTACAATTTACAATTTACAATTTACAATTTACAATTTACAATTTACAATTTACAATTTACAATTTACAATTTACAATTTACAATTTACAATTTACAATTTACAATTTACAATTTACAATTTACAATTTACAGTTTACAATTTACAATTTACAATTTACAATTTACAATTTACAATTTACATTTACAATTTACAATTTACAATTTACAATTTACAATTTACAATTTACAATTTACAATTTACAATTTACAATTTACAATTTACAATTTACAATTTACAATTTACAATTTACAATTTACAATTTACAATTTACAATTTACAATTTACAATTTACAATTTACAATTTACAATTTACAATTTACAATTTACAATTTACAATTTACAATTTACAATTTACAATTTACAATTTACAATTTACAATTTACAATTTACAATTTACAATTTACAATTTACAATTTACAATTTACAATTTACAATTTACAATTTACAATTTACAATTTACAATTTACAATTTACAATTTACGATTTACAATTTACAATTTACAATTTACAATTTACAATTTACAATTTACAATTTACGATTTACGATTTACAATTTACAATTTACAATTTACAATTTACAATTTACAATTTACAATTTACAATTTACAATTTACAATTTACAATTTACAATTTACAATTTACAATTTACAATTTACAATTTACAATTTACAATTTACAATTTACAATTTACAATTTACAATTTACAATTTACAATTTACAATTTACAATTTACAATTTACAATTTACAATTTACAATTTACAATTTACAATTTACAATTTACAATTTACAATTTACAATTTACAATTTACAATTTACAATTTACAATTTACAATTTACAATTTACAATTTACAATTTACAATTTACAATTTACAATTTACAATTTACAATTTACAATTTACAATTTACAATTTACAATTTACAATTTACAATTTACAATTTACAATTTACAATTTACAATTTACAATTTACAATTTACAATTTACAATTTACAATTTACAATTTACAATTTACAATTTACAATTTACAATTTACAATTTACAATTTACAATTTACAATTTACAATTTACAATTTACAATTTACAATTTACAATTTACAATTTACAATTTACAATTTACAATTTACAATTTACAATTTACAATTTACAATTTACAATTTACAATTTACAATTTACAATTTACAATTTACAATTTACAATTTACAATTTACAATTTACAATTTACAATTTACAATTTACAATTTACAATTTACAATTTACAATTTACAATTTACAATTTACAATTTACAATTTACAATTTACAATTTACAAT
>CAUJCB010000595.1:0-17425 GCA_963082715.1 Harpalus rubripes | reverse complement strand
AGAAAAAAATGAATAGCAGGTAAAGATGAGGAAGGAAGGAAATGGAAGCCCCCCCTCCAGCCTTTATGTCTCAAGAATTTATTCTATATACAAAGAAGTTATAGAACAACCACTATACAAGATCTACTAAATCTTGCTTGGGAATGAGATAAGGTCGACGACCTGGAGGTTGGGTTATTGAATAGGATATAGTTTAAAGTGTGCGTGGGTGTTTAGGGAAGGTGAGGCCTCTTATGAGGGATATCACATAGTTGAGGGCATTAGCTGCATGTGTGCAGGTGGCACACTTGGGGCAGTTTATTATTTCATCGAGGAACGACTCGTACGGCTGAGTATATGCCGCAACGTGCGATCCTCTGTGCCTCGTCATAGTGAGGAGGAGTTTTTCATTCAATTCGAGACATCTTATAACGTGACTCCTAGTTGTGAGTGATTGACCGCGGCAGTAAGCACACGGTTTAGGTTTCCCCGGAAGGAGCCCTAGAGACCATAGGGTGAGGATTCTCCTTATTGAGCTAGGCCACCTCAGTGGACCCGAGGTTCTAGCCAGACATGGGGTTATATTCTTTGCCATCCCCAGACTGGCATGAATGCCAAGTGCAGTCTGGGGAGTTGCTAGTTCGTTTAGGTTCGTTATTTCCTGCGTTTTCCAGAATTTTTTCACATTTAGTTTACTCCTATTGCCGTTTATGGTGTGTGCTTTCCATTTGACTAGAAAGGGATTATTTTTGGAACCCGATAGGACTGTCTTATAGTGAGCCAGCCTATCTGATCCCGTAGCTATTTCCCTTACTGTCAACAACGGCGATACTTCTGAAATATTACGTAGTTTCTCGATTAAATTAATGTTGAGCTTTCCTGCTCTCAACTCCATACTTGGTGTTGCCGTCATCCTTAGTATTGCTGCACTACTTGTTGTCATGGGCACAGCCAGGAACTTTTTCCATGCCCCGCAAATAGTAGAGTTTAGTTTTTTTAGGTTGGCCTTTGTTGGGTACGTAAGGCCTAATCCATACTCCAGCTGGGGTCGTACAAAAGATATAACAATCTTTCTTTGCGTAGCTGGGTGGAACCCTGATGGATTACACCCTATAGAGGCAAAGAAATTTATTGTTTTGACCGTTTTCTCTATGGCGTAGTTTAGAGTGGTATTCAAGTCTACTCCTCGATCGTGGATATAGACCCCCAGATATTTAAAATTATCCACGAATTCTAGATCTAAACCATTTAGCCTAATTGTTTCGACCAGAGGGGATATATTCTTTCTCGGACGTATTATTTTACACTTTTCTGGGGCATAAGTGTATTTATTTCGCCTGCTATGTGTCTCGCATGTATTGAGCATTTTTTGTAGACCATCCCTGCTTGGCGACAGGACTACGATGTCATCCGCATAGAGTAAGGAGTTGATTTTGAGGCTATTAATCATAACTCCAGGATGTTCTCTGCGCAGCATATCTGGGAGGTCGTCAATGTATATATTGAATAATATTGGCGAGAGGATTGATCCCTGTAGCAGGCCTCTGCCCATAGTTGTACCGCTTGATAGTTTGGAGTTAATTCTGACTCGTACTGTACAGTGGTCAAAGAGCTCCTTCAGGATTATCAATGTTTCCTGTGGAATACCCTTAGATACACACTTGCCCCAAAGTATATCTCTATCCACTGTATCATACGCCGACTTAATGTCTAGGAAAGCCTGCCAGATTGGCAGTTTGCCTCTCCGGCGTGTCCTTAGTATGTTATCCAAGATTAGTATTTGTTGGTATGTGCCTTTCTTTCTGAGAAATCCACCCTGGGCTGGGTCAAGACTGTCCATTTCTGAAAGAACTTTTTCAATTAATAGTTTTTCGAAGAGCTTCCTGTATATACTAGTTAAGGCGATCGGACGATGCTGTTGGATGTCCGTTTTCTTGCCTTTTATTTTCCATATTAGATGTAGGGCAGCCTCGTTCCACGACCTTGGGATGATCCCTGTCGTTGCAACCGCCCGGAACAGTGCTGTCACCAATCTTATTGTTGGTGGACCTGTGATCCGTATCATTTCAGCGGTAATCCCATCGATACCAGGTGCTTTGCCTGAGGGATATGCTAGTGTGACTCTCCGTACACCTTCCTCAGTGATCCATGACGGATTGTACCGTCCTGTATTCCTGGGTGTTATCTGTGTTGGTGTAATAGTTTTACTGAATAACTCTTCAAAGTAGCTATCGTATACCCGCAGACTAGTTTTATCGGATTCCAGTTGGGACGTTGTGCCCTTACTAAGTTTCCTAGTTCTAATACTTCGTAGTATTTTGAGCGTTTCTCCTGGCGGTTTATTATCAAGGTCCTCTTTGAACCTTTCAAACGCAGCTCTCTTTTTTCCGCGTATTTTTTTTTCAAGTTCCGTATCTGTGCTTTTGGACAGTAGTTTAAGGAGACTCGCCTTATAGGAGTCTGGTGGATAGAGTCTAGCTGTTTTCCAGAAATAGTTTCTTCTCTTTTTAAGCTCCTGTAGTTCGTCGTCCCAGAACCGAATCTTCGAACCTGTTTTTTTATAGTGGTGTTGGCGTATACCTCCCTCGTTAAGGCTTTTATGTATGTGCGAATTAAGTATTTTCTCGGCGGTTTCCACCGCTCTTGCGTACTGTGGTTTATCCATCGTTTCCGTGCTTATCGACTTCAATTCCAGACTCATGCTGGATATACTTACCTGAGAAAGTCGCTCCGAGGCAAGTCGCACGTTGAGTATGTTTTTCGGCAACCGGAAATCCTTCCGATTGTATTTGCGTTCTTTATTTATTTTTTCCGTCGGTGCCCTTGTGTTCCCTCCTGCTCGCGCGAGGGATGCGGTGCAGATCAGAGCATTATGATCCGATCCAGCCACCTTTTCGTCCTCCAGCACTATGAGAGATGTTGTGGCGGCTAAGGCACGTTTATTTGCGTAGACGTGGTCTATAACAGAGCGTCCGTGGGGGCCTTCATACGTCCATGTCCCACTAACCGGCTTTATTCTTTCCATGGTCGAATTTTGCAGCTGGACTGCTAGGCCTGCTCGACCATTTAGAAGAGTATCGTTTGCTACTACTCCTAGTCTCATATTTAAATCACCTGCCAGGTACACAGGGATGTCAGGATTCCGTTCCAGGACGTAGTCCACCACGGCTAAGGCATCCGTGCACTCATATTTATCCAGTGTTGGCGCAAGATAGTAGCCTCCAACAATGAGTTCATTCCGGAAATTAAACCACAGAGATAACGTTGTTTGGGTACCCGTGTTGATCTCTTTAAACTCATTTTCTTTAGTAAGGTGGCAGTTTCGGAGAACCATTAGGCCTCCTTTTCCCCGTCCTTTATGCGTGGTATTATATTCGGGGGTTCTGACTTCAAGGACTATTGATGGGTTTGAAATTGACTGGGTTTCCCTCAGCCAAGTCTCTCCCACCACCAAGAAATGCATGTTATTTTCCTCGATGAAGCTCACTAGCTCCTCTAGTCGGTTCTTTATTCCGTTTACGTTGAGCCAACCCCAACGCACTATCTGTGAATTGTTCATTTTTATTCTACGCACATTTCGGATGTGCCGTAGTTGTTGTTCTCGTTACTAGGGAGTGTTTTTCTTCCAGTTACTGGAGTTTCAACCCCCTCCACTATATTTTGTGGCCATTTCCTTCCAGAGAGTTCCACTACTCTCTTGCGGAACACCAGCCTGTAGTTTACTGGCAGTCTGGACATGTATTTCTCTGCAACCACCATATTGTCTGTTCGTATGACAGTTGCTGCTGCCCTATTTATATACGTTTCTAGCGCAATCGTCTGCGCTTGAGCTCTAGTTACGGGGACTCTCCTGAAAGTGTCCTCCGCTAGTGGATTGAATGTAGTTTCCCGCTCTGCGCCTATGCTCGGCTGACACAGGATTGAGACAAAAGTCTCTATGTAGTCCTTTTCTACAACAAACTCAAGAAGGCTTTCACCTATCCATGAGATTGCGTAGATCTTGCTTGTGTCAAGCTTTAGTCTTCTCAGGACTTTCTTAACGTCCGATATGCTTCTACGCGAGAGGCCTCTGACTACAACGAAGTCGCATCCCTCCGACTTCTCTTTGAACATCCCCTCGGGGACCTTCTCTTCATCGTAGGCAAGCCTTTTCCATATTGGGACTCGCTTCTTTTGTTTTAGTAGGGCCAGGAGTCCACAGGTCTTCTCCTGGCCGTCTGGGAGCTTGTCTAACTCCTCTAGTTTTTTATTGAAGGACAACGGTGTAGGTGCCTTCGATTTTCTAATAACGGTTTTCCAGCCGCCCTCATCACCTTGGGGTGCCTGTGCCCGCTTTACGTGTGGCGTGGCTGGAACCTTCTTTACTGTTTGGGCCGCCCCAGTATGTGGCTGTGCCCTAGTTTGCGCTGGTGCCGTCCTGAGAGGCTTTTGAGCCTTGGCGTGCACCTGTGAATTAATAGGTGTTGGCACTTTTTGTGTCAGCGTCGACACCTGTTTTTTATCTTGATTGGGCATAGTGGTCCTTTCCTGGGGTAAGGGTGCCACTTCCCTAATTAGGTTCATGCCCATGTATTTTATCATACCCTTTATCGTCTGAAGCATAGTCGATACTCCTTGGGCAACTTCGGGACTGTTTGCCTTCTGTAGTAGGTACTGCACCTGCGTTAGAAGGTCGCATATCCCATCAGTAATGGAGACAGGGGTAACTTCTCCTTGAGGAATTTGAGTTATTTCCTCTATTGTCGGCGCACTCTCCTGTACCTCTTTTTCAATTTCCGCAAAAGAGGGTGGGCAACCTGTAGTCTCTAGGCGTGTGTCCACGCTGTTTATCATTTTTTTTATGTCGGAAGGGAGCGAATTAGCCCAGCTCCTGGGATTTTCAACTCCCGCAACTATTCCGATCATCGCTGCTTGGGTCATTGTTGTATTGCACCCCGGTGTATCCTTTCGCTTGGGGCACCTCCAGCGGAAGGTCCCAGCACTTTCAGAGGTGCTTTCCATTATTCCCACTTTGCCACACTCAGGACATGCAAGTAGTGGTTTCGCTTCGCGGGCGATGATCCTCACATCGCCCACTTGTAGTCTTCTCAAGAAATCCTCTCTTTGGAGATTTCCCCTAACCTCCTCAGTTAGTATTGTCATTTTCTTGATCTTTTTTATTTTGTTGTCAAGATGATCAACAAAAAAAAAAAAAAAAAAAAAAAGTAAAAAGGTTAAGTTCCCAACCTTCCAGCCTTTTTCCACTCATGTATATGACTGATGGATATATATTTTGTATACAAGATTTATCTATAAAAATAAAAATATACACAAAATATACAGGCACGGATTCCCATATGGGACAAGGCCACCGAAGATGTAGTATAGTACGCCGCGACAAGAGTATCAATGTACACAGGCTCACGATTCCACTAGGAAAATATGAGCCCTCTAGTACATCTCACCCCCTCCTACTATACTACCAAATGTCATTAAGCAATCCCTAGTACCGGTGGGGATCACTTCCGAATTGTGCAGAAGCGGGTCCGGTCTGACCTATGCTCCCTTGGCAGTTTATCATCATGCCCAGGATATCCGTGATCTGGGGGACCTCGGTGACTCCCAGGAAGAAAGGCCCGGTTTGGTACCTTCTGCGTTAAAAAAACCCTGTGGGAAAAGTGATCCCCACCGGTACTAGGGATTGCTTAATGACATTTGGTAGTATAGTAGGAGGGGGTGAGATGTACTAGAGGGCTTATATTTTCCTAGCATAATCGTGAGCCTGTGTACATTGATACTCTTGTCGCGGCGTACTATACTACTTCTTCGGTGGCCTTGTCCCATATGGGAATCCGTGCCTGTATATTTTGTGTATATTTTTATTTTTATAGATAAATCTTGTGTACAAAATATATATCCATCAGTCATATATCAACAGATCTGTCCGAGGGAAAGTTAAGAGTATTAGTAAACAGATTCTACCTGGGTTTAAGTCTTAAGCAAGTGAGCCTAGTAGTTAGACTGAAAAAATGAATCAGACTACGCTTTAAGTATCCTTTTCACTGCTAGGGCGAAAGGCATCAACTTCGTGGCGGGTCAGTTAAGTTTTTTTACATATCACACATGACTTTTTTTATTGAATATCTCAATAAGCACAAGCGAGGGATGCTTTAAAAATGCAGTGACTTACTCCTCAAGACAAACCCCTATATGACAAGACTAAATCTGACGGAGGCCCCATTTATATATATATTCTCCCGCAGGATCACTAAGTAATCCTATATTAGTGTTTTGGAGGAGAGGACAGTGTGTTTCCCCCAGTTTCTTTGGATATGCTTGGGAAGACAGTCCCATATTATTTACTAGATTCAGTTTAGTGCTGTGGGGCGCACGCCTGCTTCATATGTGTCGTACACATCTGCCTTAAGTTTTTTTGGATATGCTTGGGAGGAATGTTTCACATTATTTATTAGATCCAGTTTGGTGTTGTGGTACGCGTGTCCGCCACATTTGTGGCATATACATCTGTCGTAAGTTCCTCTAGCTTTGGTTGTGGGGAGGCAAGGACCTTATTCTTGACTTCCTCCACCTCAGAACGAACCGCACTGACTATTTGTTTGAGTTCATCCTCAGTAGCAGCACCAGTATGAAGTATGTATGATTTTGCACGATCTATTGCGTCAAAGTTTTTCCTATAATTATTTATCTCATCCTTAGACCTGTAGGAGACTCCAGGATCGGACATGGAGTGACCCTGGTAGCGGTAAGTTAATGCCTCCAAAATAATAGGGCCCTTCCCACTAGTTGACCATTCTCGAACAAACTGAATGGCTTTCTTAACTGCAAGGAAATCCATCGCATCAACTCTGAACCCGGGTATGTATGGACACTTGGAGAAAAACTCACTCGTCGCTGATGATCTTGAGACTGAGGTGCCCATCCCATATATATTATTCTCGCATATGAACACGACAGGCAAATTCCAAAGTTTTGCCATATTGAATGTCTCATAGATCTGACCCTGGTTTGCGGCGCCATCCCCATACAAAACGAAAGTTGCTCTCCTGGGTAGAGGTACTTGTTTGCGAGTGAAATCCCGGCCCCCAGAGGCACCTGCGCTCCAACAATACCATTCCCACCATAGAAGGAATCTGAGTACATGTGCATTGAGCCACCCTTGCCCTTTGAACATCCGGCGGACCGCCCGCAGAGCTCTGCTAAAGTTTTCTCCATGCTAACACCCCAAACCAGAGCAATACCGTGGCACCTGTATGAAGTTATAGACGAGTCGTCCTTATGGGCACCGAGCCTCAGCCCAACAGAAACAGCCTCTTGACCAATTGAAAGGTGACAAAACCCTCTTATCTCTCGTTTCTTGTATAGCTCATCGCAAACTATCTCAAACCTTCTAATCTGGTTCAAAAGCTTGTACGCCTCCAGAAGCTCTTCCCGCGTTGTCTGAACCTTCAAATCCAACTCAGGACAATTGGAATACTTGAATTGAGACGGTGAAAGCTCAATCTCATAAACATTGCTCTTTGTCGACGCACATCTCAAAGGCAAAAAACTCCTCCGCGCCGCAGAAGCGGTGCAAGGACGAAAGAGATGAGAAAAAGCACGCAGCAACATAGCCACCAACACTTCCACCTCAACCCCTAAACATGAAAAGGGGCCCACCACTATCTAGAACCAAGACAACATAAACACAAAAAGAAGGAAAGCTTAGAGTCAAACTGGATAAAAAATAACAACCTTGCGCTCCTCCCAAAATTTATAATGTTAACAACAAGGGAGAGGACTTAAGTAAAGATCATATACTCCCATAGACAAAGGAGATCGCAGAGGGAGATTCCATAATACTTTCCTCAAAGGGTATGCCTCAATGGGCCCCCTTCCCCTCATCCCCCCCTCTCCCTTACCTGCTGATTATCTTTACTCTTCGCCGCGAGCTGGAATGGACTTGATGGGAATAGATCCTTTTGGGGGGAGTACCCTGAGAGCGGAGATCTTAACCTTCTCACGGCTCTCCTCATGGATAAGGCATTGAGGGCGAGTTTGGACAGATGGGAAGTTGACCTTTACCACAGGTTGGGCTTACTCTGACTATGTCCTGCCAGGGCAAGTTCGTTGAGTTTTTTCTTGAAAGCTTAAGGTTGGGAGGCACAGTGAGAGCAGAACGTATTCGTAAATCGGGTTCAAAGTCTGATCAAGGGAGAGTTTGAGTGGTTGCAAAGGACAGGAAGGTGATATACAGGGGCTCGGGAGTTTCTCCGTCTTGTATGGGTGCACGAGTTCGATAATCGGAAAATGGGATGTTGGACTTTGAAGTACAGCCTCAGTGAAGAGGGACTTGCACATGACTAACACCGGAGGTTTGTTGTAGGTACTCTCTGTAGTCACCACGAGGTAGTTCCGGGGAGATTCAAGTGGATGGCCTTTCGGAGAAACTTAGAACTCGCCGCAGTTGAGTCCCAGATGGAGTGGGAGAGTACGGGGGCTTTGGTACTGTTCCTTGCTCCCCCCACCAGATTTTTTTAATGCAGGAGGCACAAAGCTAGGCTCTCTTTTCCCGGAGTATCGGAAGTGACCTGGCCGCTCATGAAATCAAGCTAAGATATTAGGGGAGGCATAGGGGTGTACTAGGGGTGCCAGCCCCCCCACTGAGGTTTTTGAGCCTGTGTGCATCAACATTCCTCTCATAATACATTGTAGGGTTGTTGTAGTTTTCGTGTTTTTTGTCCTTGTCCTCTTATCAGTGATATCTTTTTGTGTGCTCGTAGATTTGTTATAGTTCAAATATATATCCGTCAGACATAAAGGTAACCCTCCCCATTCTCAAGGGAAGGAAGATGCAGGGAGGTTTGGTACTTTCATGCTTTTTTCCCACTGGGTTTTTTTAACGCAGAAGGTACCAAACTGGGCCTTTCTTCCTGGGAGTCACAGAGGTCCCCCATATCGCGGATATCCTGGGCATGATGATAAACTGCCAAGGGAGCATAGGTCAGACCGGGGCCCGCTTCTGCACAACGATAGTGACATTCGGTAGTATAGTAGGGGGGTGAGGTGTACTAGAGGGCCTATATTTTCCTAGTGGAATCGTGAGCCTGTGTACATTGATACTCTTGTCGCGGAGTACTATACTACTTCTTCGCATTCTGTGTATGGGTTTATTTTTATAGATAAATCTTGTATACAAAATATATATCCATCAATCATAAAGGCAAACCAAGTATTTAGGAGTCTGGTTTGGAGATAAAGGCATCTTGCACAATGCAAAAACAGAGGAGGCAGCAATAAATACAATAAAAGCGGCTTCACTCCTGCAATAACTAGGGTGCAACACACGAGGATTCCACCCCACGATTCAAAGGAAGATGTTCTGTACTTTTGTGAGACCAAAACTGGAGTATGGACTCTCCCTTGCCTTCCCAGGGAAGACAAGGGCGGCCATCCTTAATTCCACAATATGCAGAATATGGAAGCAGTTCCTCTCGCTTCCAATGACCGCCAGCAGCTCTGCAGTGCTTCCAATGACCGCCACGCCGAGCATGACATTTCGTGCAGGTAAGCTCAATATAAAACTCCTCCAGAAGCTGGCGGCCGCACCAGACGGATCCGCCCTCTCGGAAATAAGGAGTATAGTAACTGGCACAAACAAACTCGCGCTATACAAGACGTCCCTCTCAAGTTCGAGACAAAACCAGTGGCTAATCCACTGGAGTCAATACATCGAGAAGAATCCCAGGGACTTCAAAGGACGAGTATTCTGGAGAGCCGAAGAGAAAAGGGATATCCGGGAATTGGCATCGAGTGACTCGGTTATGGGCATCAAAACGAGCACAACAGTAGCCAAATACATTTCCCCAATACCCAACTCCCTCTCAGGACCTCTCATGTGGCCTCAAAGAGAAGGTATGAAATTACGAATTAAAATAACCAAATGGGCCCTAGGATTAATCCCGGGGAAACCAAAACAATGCAATAACTGTAACAAAAACGATCTGGCAACTAGAGATCACCTTATAGGGTGTCTAAAAATACCTAGTATGTTAACAGTAGCAGTCCAAAAACATAGAAGATTCCACCTACCCCTAACCCAGATCGTCTTCCCATCCGAACTCGACGAGATAATTGACTGTCCCAAGTGTGCCAAGTGTTCCCAAACACGCGCAACAGTTGAACATGTCATGAAGAACATAATAATCACAGTCTTCTCTTGATAGACTGATATAGATATAATGCTAGTAATTGCCAAAGCCGCCCTATTCCGGGTTGGTATCCGGCTGTATTTTAGTTTACATGTACTAAAATATATATTATGAGACATAAAGGCAACCCAGTCGACAAGCGCCAGATGACTCGATTCCTGGCCGCATGGTGACAGACGGGAAGAGGCTGGATGGTTATTTATTAAGAAAACCATTTGGCCTGGAAATACGGCCTCTGAGGAGGAAGCTGCTGCTATGGAGACTAGGAGTGGTCCCCAGCTCCCCGCAAATATGTAAGCTGTGCTCGACAAATAGCACAGCGACGCGGGAGCACCTAGTACTCTGCTCCGGATTAAAAGCAGCATTAGAAAAACAAGTTGGAGGGGACGAAGGAATGGATGGCAAGGGACGCCACCACACGGTTCTGGATGCAGTTCTAAACGATAGAGAACTGCTAAAGAAACCAGGAATATGGAAACGTCTGCGCAAGGGAATCGAGACTTTATGGAAATCCTGTCTCGGGCGAAGCTTAGGTGAGTTTTCAGGGGGTCTGTCTGGATCAACTGGAGAGAAGCCTGGGCCTTGAACTCGGGGGGGGGCGGGGCTCAGGCTGAAGGCCAGAGGTTCATCAGGCCTACCTGGAGCTCCTTAGGTTAGCACTCGAGAGAGGATTATATCATTAGATTGAAGAATTCATGTATGATTTAATGCTCCTCCTGGTGTCATTGAAACCATAGTATATATAAGACAGTAGTGGGTGCAAATACTCTATTATAAAGAGTAATGCTATATATTTGTATGTACAAATATAAATCCATCAAACATAAAGGCAACCAAAACACTAAAAAGTTCTGGAACGTACAAGAAATACGGAACCTGAACGAAATGAAAACACCACAGACAGCATTAGGCACCCATGCTAGTCTAGAAATGGCAAAGAATATAACCCCGCTGTTGAAGAGAGTCTCAGGACCACTAATGTGGCCCAAGTCAATAAGAAGGAACCTCATCTTATGGACACTGGGACTCTTCCCGGGGAAACCAAAACCGTGTGCTCACTGCCGCGGACAAGGGCGAACAACTAGACATCACGTTATAAGGTGTCTCGAAATAAACGAACACCTACTCCCAACTATGACAAGACATAAAGGCTCACACGTCTCGGCTTACGCACAGCCGTACGCGTCGTTCCTCGATGAAATAATAAACTGCCCGAAGTGTGCCACCTATACACCGGCGGCAGATGCTCTAGACTACGTGATGTCCCTCATAAGAGCAGTCACATTCCCCAAACTACTTAGCACCCCTTAAACTATACGTTAAATAATACTCTCCATCCAGGTCACTGACCTTTATCTCTTCCCCAAGCAAGATTTAGTGGATCTTGTATAGTCGGGTTATTTGTTACTCCCATGTATATATAATATATTCTTGAGACATAAAGGTAACCAACGAGGAGGAGGGGCGCGTGCCTTTTTCTAGCTTGAATTTTTTTACGAAAAAAAAACGGGAAGCAAAACGGATCTAAAACCATCAGAATGGAAACGCGGCTACAGCGCCGCAAGCAAGAGGGCTTGCTGAAGAGCCCAGTTCCCCTGAAAAAGACGGGGGACGATGCCTCAAGGGGGCAAAAGAAAAATGAAAAAAAAAGACGAAGACAGTTTCGTGACCGTTAAAAGGAAAAGGTCGCGCACCTTCGCCTCGAAAGAAATCTCGGAGAAGGATCCTCCGAGCATAATGGCTCTAGAAGGCCAAAGCGATGAAGCTCTCAAGAAGCTCATTGTTAAAGGCTACAGGGGGGCGAAATGCCCAAGTTGTCAACAAAGGGGGTTTTTACTACCCCAAGGTAAGTCGGCTTCCACTAGGGGTTCCAAGTGGAAGTGTGGAAAGGACGAGGGCCCCAAGGGCTGCAAGCACACCTGCATGCAGGTGGATGTTTTTGGCTCAGCCCTCGGCCTGGATACAAAAAGCTATTGGCGCAATAAGCTGCCACTTGGCTTGCTAAGGAGGATCAACCTCCTAAATGTAACATTGGAGGATATAGCTCCTCCTCCGAGGGAGGATTTGCCTAAGCAAATAGGCATTCCTTCAAGAGAAAAAAAGAAGAAATGCCTACCCAAAGTAAGGGAACGGTGTCTCTAATGCTAACGGCCATGGAAATGGCAGAACAGAAGGCCTTATCCAAAATAAAGGATGAGGCGATACGACAGGCTGCTAAGGTAATAACAGGGACTCTCCTGGACACCTTGAAAGCCTGCCACTCTGAAGAGCAGAGTAAGCAGGCCGAAAAGGCTGAACAGGAAGTTTCTGCCGTTGAAGGAAAGGCTGCGAAATCATACGCGACAAGGGCGAGGAAGGGGCTTGAAGCAATTCCCTGGACTCGCCCGACGACTCGGGACTTGGACGAGGCCAAGACCGAAGAAGAAAAGGTGGAGATCGGTCTCCGATCTCTACAATGGAGACCGAGAGCCCCAATCAATAAGAGGTTTGTCAATCCAGGCGAGTCTCTCCGGGAGGGGCCTCTCAAGGAAAGGGCGCAGGCAACCCAGTTCATCTACGTGAGCGGGTTGACCAGGCAGCCATACAGCAGAGTCTGAAAAGGGCTCAGAAACCTTGGCGTGGATACGCGCCAAGTAGTTGATGTGTCCTTTGTGGGAAAGCAAGTATGTAGTTTGTTGATAATAACTAACTAAATTCCAGAGTTGGAGCAGAAGCTCTCCCGGAAGGGGTGCTTCATGAAAATAATAAAAGACTTTGACCCCCTCGTCAATTCCAGGCGTGAGGCACCCAAGTCCGGAACGCTACGGAAACAAAAGGTGGCCGACCCTGACACCGGGGCAATGGAAACATGAATACGTCAAGGGAAAATCCGCAAGACAAAAGTATTCCTGGATGCAGTTTCGAAATGACTGAGAACTGCTCCAGAAGCAACGAATCCGGAGATGTCTTGGCATGGGAGTCGAGACGTTATGGAAAGCCAGCCTTGGGCGAAGCTTAGGTGAGTTTTCGGCGGGTCTTACTGGATCAACTGGAGAGAAGCCTGGGCCTTAAACTCGGGGGCGGGGCTCAGGTGGAAGGCCAGACATTCAGAGGGTCTACCTGGAGCTCCTTAGGTTAGCACGAGAGAGAGGATTATATCGTTAGATTGAAGATTTCATGTATTATCTAATTCTCCTCCCAATGCCATTGAAATCATAATAGATATAAGACAGTAGTGGGTGCAGATACTCTATTATAAAGAGTAATGCTATATATTTGTATGTACAAATATAAATCCATCAAGAGGAGCCTACTCCGATCTAGTCAGAAGAACCCCAGCCTAAATAAACTCCAAAAATGGCTGATCATGAAAGGGACATACAAAGAAAATCAAATAGCATCCTATTGGAAGGAGGCAGAGCTTCGCTTCCTGAAGGAATACAGTAATGAACACCCCAGGATACCAAAACGCTGGGGTAAGAAAATAGCCTCAACGATACGAATCGTTGATATGAACCTCGAATGTTTCCTTACCACAAAGTACACCGGAGACCGAGTCCGGGTCACGCGGCTATTACTAATACTATGGCATCTGGGGGGATTCCCCGCAGACAGAAAGTATTGCCTAGAATGCGAAGATTCAACAATGGCGACGAGAGAGCATGTAGCCTCGTGCGCCGCGACCAGGGTGAAATTCGGCGATCAGCCTACAGGCACAGCGCCGGTCAGTAACCCGATAGATCACTTATTCAACAAAGACACAACCATTAAAAATGGTAGAAACATTCGGAAGCTAGAGCATCTAGCTACCGATGTATGGACGAAGTGTCTAGGACGGTCGGCGAGACACTCGCAAGACGCCTAGGAGAGACCTAGATCCCAGTAGATCTAGATGATAAGGTAATATAATGGATAAACACCGGATTGGGGACATATAGTCAGAGGTTTTTCTTTTAAACTTATTTTCCTCGGCTGACCCTAGACTAGTGTTATAAATCCATATGGAACACGTGTAATGTAGACTTTGCCTACACCCCGATCGGGGTATATAAGGCCTTCTATTATGTATATATATAATAGATATCTGTTGGACTATAAATCCATCAAACATAACGGAAATATGTCGGTGCCCATATCCATAGTGATCTGTGGCCGTATTTACTATATCTCTGTATGTAGATAAATATATTCATAAAACATAACGGAAATAACTGTCCTAGGCACGATTATAAACTGTTAGGGCTACGGTGCAGGACGTGAGGAAGATTAGATGGCTGACTTCTTCATAGGACTGTGTGCTCGCCGCGATCGACTCCCTATTCTCAAGGGAAGGAAGGTGCAGGGAGGTTTGGTACTTTCATGCTTTTTTCCCACTGGGTTTTTTTAACGCAGAAGGTACCAAACCGGGCCTTTCTTCCTGGGAGTCACAGAGGTCCCCCAGATCGCGGATATCCTGGGCATGATGATAAACTGCCAAGGGAGCATATGCCAGACTGGGGCTCGCTTCTGCACAATGAGGAAGTGATCCCCACCGGTACTAGGGATTGCTTAATGACATTCGGTAGTATAGTAGGAGGTGGTGAGGTGTACTAGAGGGCTTATATTTTCCTAGTGGAATTGTGAGCCTGTGTACATTGATACCCTTGTCTCGGAGTACTATACTACATCTTCGGTGGCCTTGTCCCATATGGGAATCCGTGCCTGTATATTTTGTGTATAGTTTTATTTTTATATATAAATCTTGTATACAAGATATATATCCATCAAATATATTGTAGTATAACGGGTGGAGCCCCGTGGCGTAGTTGGTTCCACCCCGGCTATTCATAGCCAAAGCCGCGGGTTCGAGTCTCAGTCTCGAATCTGCGAATACAAGCTCGCTGGGATTTTTTTCTCTAGGGCCACAGAGAACCAGCGAAGAAATTGAAGTGCGGCGGGAGGGGGGCGAACACACCAGAAGACCAAGCTTTTTCCTGGATGGTTTTAATGCGGATCTCTGTGTAGTAATCATCTCTTATGTAAACGCTGTAGTGATAAAACTAGTCCTATTTTCATATAGGAGGGATTTCCTCAAGCAAGATTTAGTAGATCTTGTATAATGGGTTATTCTACTACTCTCATGTATGTAGAATAAAATTCTTGAGACATATTGTAGTATGGGGGAGGGGGTTTTGGGAACTCAATCTTAAACTTTTTTTTTTCTGATGATCACTACGATCATCTAAAGATCAAAAAAAATAAAAAATAAAAATAAAAAGACAATACTAACTGACGTCGTCAGAAAGAGTCTCCAACAGGAGGAGACTCTCAGAAAACTACACGCGGACGATGTGAGGATCATCGCCCGCGAAGCGAAACCAATACTTCCTTGCCAAGAATGCGGAAAGATATGAACAATGGAGAGCACTGCGGAAACAGCCGGAACTTTCCGCTGGAGGTGCGTAAAACGAAAAGACACTCCAGGCTGCAACACCACTATGACGCAGGCAGCAATGATTGGAATAGTCACGGGAGTCGACAACCCCAGGCATTGGGCAAACTCGCTCCCCGCCGACATAAAAAAAATAATAAACAGCGTGGACACACACTTAGAAACTACTGGAGGCCTGCCCTCCTTTACAAATATTACTACGGGGACACAGGAGATGGCTCCAGATCAAGAGGAGACTAACCAAGTACCCATAGAAGATACTAAGCCAATCCCAATAGGCGATGGGATATGCGACCTTTTAACGCAGGTGCAGCGTATGCTACAAAATCCAGACGATAAAAGAGATTGTAAAATACATGTGTAAGGAGCAGAAGAGGGAAGTGGTAGCTCCTCTCTAGGAGATAATCACCACCACAAAAAAGACCCCAAAACAGGCACCGGAGGCGACACAAAGAGCGTCTTTAACCGGTGTCAAACAAACACATACTAAGGTGCAACCAACCCTCAAGGCTGCGCCGGCTTCTCCAAGGTTCCAGCGCCGCCACGCACACAACAACTACGGGCCTCACATGAGGATAATAACGGCTGGAGAGTGGTTACTAGAAAACCAAAGGCGCCAGGACACACAGCCTTTAATAAAAGAATGGAGGAGTTAGAAAAACTCCCAGATGGCTTGGAGAAGACCTGTGACCTCCTAGCCCTATTAAAACAAAAAAAGAGAGTTCCGATATGGAAGAAACTCTCATACCACGAAGAAAGAACCCCGCAAGGTGTTTTCAAGGAAAAGACCGACGGGTGTGACTTCGTAGTGGTAGAAAGTTTCTCGCGTAGAAGCATATCGGAAGTCAAAACAGTAATCCGAAAACTAAAAGGAGACATGAGCAAGATCTACGCAATTTCCTGGATGGGCGAAAGCCTGTTAGAGTTTGTAGTAGAAAAAGACTACATCGAGGCCTTCATTGCAATCCTATGCCAACCAAGCATAGGAGCAAGGCTGGTCGAGAACTTTGATGCTCTTTCTGAAGATAATTTCAGGAGAGGATCGATAACTAAACCCGAAGCACAAAGAATCGCTTTGGAAATGTACATAACTGGGGCCGCAGTAGTAGCCACACAGACAAATAATATGGCAGTAGCGGGAAAATACATGACTAGACTGCCAATTCCGCACAGAATACTCTTCCGCAAGAAAGTAATGGAACTTTTGGGGAGAAAATGACCTGACTACGAAGCGGAAGCCGCGACTAAAATGGCTCCCAAAGAATATGTCGACAACACTAACACGTCTCAGATGTGTGTAGACTAGATTCCGAAATGTTATCCATAGTGCGATGGGGATGGCTAAACATAAACGGAATAGCCAACAGACTAGAGGAGCTAATAAGCTTTATAGAGGACAATAAACTACACTTCTTTGTAGTTGGAGAGACGTGGTTGAGGGAAGCTCAGTCACTGTCAAACCCATCAATAGCTATAGAAGTCAGGACACCCGACCATAATACTAATCACAAAGGGCGAGGCAAGGGAGGGCCGATGGTCTTGAGAAATTGCCGGCTAACGACAAAACAGGATTTCAGCGAAATCAACACAGGAAATAGACTGGTGTCTTGCCTCTGATTTAAGTTCCGAAGTGAACTCATAATAGGAGGATACTACCTGGCACCAACAATGAATAACTACGAATGTTCAGACTCCTTAGCCACCGTGTACCACGTCATGGAATGCAATCCAGGGCTTCCAGTGTATTTGGCAGGAGATTTAAATATGAGACTAGGGTCAGTAACAGACGGCACCCTACTAAACTGCAGAGCAAATCTCGCAGTACAACTACAAAACTCAGCGCTAGAAA